>PVKE010007158.1:0-51673 GCA_004027555.1 Craseonycteris thonglongyai | reverse complement strand
TAACCATGCATAAAAAATCAAATCATTGTCATCATTAAATGTTAAGAGACATTAGAAACACCACACACACAAACATGTACAGAAATGCATACAAATAGAAAGAATGCAATTAAAATTATTTGGAGAAAAAGACAGTAATATCAGCAAAATTATGGATTTAAAACCCACCTTTTTTACAGGTCAGGGGAAGCAAAAAACTGTCAAAACAAATTTTGTTATAATTCTAGAAAGAGGAAAAATCTTTACAAAAATAAGCAAAACCTGAACAACAACAACAAAAAAGAGAACTTAAAAATGGTAGGAGATCTTTGTGTCATTTTTAGCTTGCTCTTTCCCTAGCTTCTCCCAGTTCAGCAGAACTCTTAAAGACAACAGCCTGCATTCTCAGTGTGGAAACCCGGTGCCTGATTCTGAAGTGAGCAGGGCATACCTTATCCACAGTGAATTGTGGTTGCTCTTTTAACTTGTGTGTTGATAGTGTCGGGGGAGGGGAGATATGTGAAGGACTGATGGAAATCATTTATCACTTTTTTGCTTAATTTGGAACTCTCTCATGATGAAACAGTTATATGTTCTATTCCAAATTTCTGTAAGGTGAAGTAAAAACCACAGTTGACTGGCACAAAAGATTATGGTTGAGACATGTGTATTATTTTCCAGAACAGTTTGGCAAGAAAAAGCAAATAAATAAAAGGAACCAACTTTGAAAAGTAATAATTAAAACTACCTCATCATTAGACACTAAAGAAGTCTAAGTCAAAAATACAATTAGGTACTGTGTCACACTCACTGAAATGTGTATAGTTCTTTTTTTTTTAATGTAAAATAACTAATGGTGATGAAGATGTGGAGACATTGATACCTATACATTACTAGTGAGAATTAAAAAATGGTTCAGCCACTATAGAAAACAATTTGGTGTTTCCTTATATAGTTAAATATAGAATTACCATAGGACCCTATAATTTCACTGAGGCATTTACTTCAAAAACTTGAAACTGAACAAGTACAAGTGAATGTTTATGCATGTTTATAACAGAACTATTCATAGTAGCCCAATGGCAGAAATAGCCTAAAAGTCAATCAATGGATAAATGGATAAACAAATTATGGTATATGCATACAAAATAATGTTATTCAAAATGTGAAAGAATGAAATAGTGATATATTCTCCAATGCAGATCAACCTACAAAACCTATTAAGCGAAGAAGTCACAAAAGATCACATGATTTGATTTATATAAACAACTAGAATAGATTAGTTCAAAGATAGGATACAGATTGGTGGTTATTAGAGCATGCAGAGAAGGAGATATTACTTAATAGTTAAGAGTTTTCTTTGGAGTGGTGGAAACATTATGGAACTAGGTATAGGTGATTGCTACATATCATTGTGAAAGTACCAAATGTCAATGAATCATTCACTTTTTGAAATGATTAATATTATGTTATGTGTATTTCACCTCCATAAAGTACATTAAAATATTTATATAAATTTTTAAATTATTAATTGATTATTTAAATGTAACTTGTTAGAAATGTAGTTTCTAAGAATTAGTTCCAAATATAGAAATAGATATTTTCTATTCCACATAAACCAAAGTGCCTTTTAACTTAATATGTACACTACTTTGAATTCACTAGCCTTAATTCATATTAAAATATTTGTTAAATGAAGAGATAGTAAAAAGATAAATATAAAAAGGAAATAAATCAAAGTAAATTATTAACACTATTCATAAAGTTAACCTAAATTATATTTTACTTTTTATAAACAGCAAAGAATGAAGGCTAACCATATTATAATTATGAGTGATACCTTTCCAACAAATTCAGATTATTTTATCCAATTTTCCTCTTATAATCAAATATACCCTTAAAAGTCCTTGGCTTATGTGGCATCAGTTAACTTTCTTTTAGCCCCATCATTCACTTTTCTTTCTAGCTCCTCTTCTTGCAGTCATATTTTGAGTAAAATCAAACTGACTTTGTTCAGTTACTCTACAATGTTCTGTTCTTTTTCCCTAAGGAACTCTTGCATTCCTTAAATGGCTCATGAAAGAACTCGCTCTATCTCTTTATAGAAAAAAGCCCCTCATAATACTATTCTAACCTCTCACTATCTTGTTCAATGGACTGATGTCCTTCACCATAATCTTATTTCTTAAGGTCATTGATTATATTGATCTTCTGTACCATATGATTCCCAGCATCTAAGCACCTAGCAAAGTGACTAGAAATTATTAAGGATTCAACTGGGAAAAAGAAAAAAAAACTGGCCATAACAGAAATGACCATTATAACCTAAATTAAAAATGGATTCCAGTTGTATATATTATTTCTTCTATTTTCAGTATTTAGTTAAGGTTTTTCTATTTGATTATGTGCTACATAAGTTACACTGAAGTGATGTAATATCTTTAGTGATTTATTACTTCATTTATTGTGTTTTATTTCATTTTTACTAAATGCCATGAAAACCTTGTCTGCTATAAATATCTGATATAATCTACAGACAATGTCAAAAACTCTACAACAAAAAATATTTCTCAAAGAACCTAGGAAATAAAAAAAGATTAGCTGATTTTTGATATTCAAGATATGATAGGAAACCAAGATGTAACAAAAGTGAATTCATCATTGCTAATAAAACACAAAAAAATAGTTTTTAATTTTACTAATTTTTATTTCCATCAGTGAGATAAAGAGTGCATTAATGTTTGCAGAGAGTCTTTGAGGACTGTCTTTGAGCCTTGTTCTAACATCAGGAGGATTATCCTTACCTATAATACATATTTCTCTGACTTTCTGTGTTAAAATTCTAGGTCTTCTATACTTTCACTTTTTGTTATCATGGAACTACCTACCTCCCCTTATGTGCATATAACCAAAATCCCCATTGCTTTCAACAACGTCCTTACACTTTGACTTTCCTGAGCTCCATTTCACAAAAAAAGTCAGTTCACTTAGGGAGAGCTGTCTATCTCTCTTTTCTTAAGACTTATACCTCCCACTCAGCAAAACATTGGTACCACTGCTTTGGAGCTTGAGATAGGGTAATGGCCCATTTCTTTCAAATGATACCAGGGGTCACAAGTAAGATACTGGGCAGAGAGGATAGCCCCTGGTTTTCTCAGCTTGTCTCTCCTAATGTTGAACCTCCAACATACAAACAAACTAGGGTGAGGGTAATTCTGGCTAGTATTCAGTCTTCTACACTTGCACAATGGGGAGTGGATGGCAGAAAGGAGCCACAAACTTCACAGCCGTTCTGACTTGGAATAGAGCTCCAATGGCATCGACATTGCAGCTTCCCTCTTGGGAAGAAGCCACAGCCATTGACTGGTAGCTGGGAAGAGGGAGTTTCATAGTCTTGCCTGTAACTGCAAATAATTTTCTTCAATTTTACTTGTTCCTTTGATTTTAAGAGAATAACTTCTCTCAGCCTGATAAAGGAGAGGGATTAGTATCACAAATGCCATAGGTTTTCACTGTTCTCATCATGTTGAGTAAAATTTCCTGAATAAATATTTCTCCATTTGCTGTTTGTCCTTTGAACAATTTATAGCATTTAAAAATATTTAAAATATATATATTTTTAAACAATTTTCCAGAATAACATTTGTTTTGCTGGGGAGAGGGTCCTCAGAGAACCTCATGCTGCTACTCTGGAAGTGTTCATCCTTTAGTAAACATTCTATTGTATGAATATAATCCCTGTTTGTTCATTGTCCTATTGATGAATATTTATGAGTTTAGGAAGTTATAAACCTGAAGGTAGATTTCCTCTGGTGTATTGTCCATTTTTATTTTATTAGTTTTGTTTTTACTCAAAGTTTTATTAGCAATTTTGTAATTTTTAATTACTTTCTAAAGTGAATTGTAATTTGTATTACTACTAGTAGCATGCTAGAATGATTTTTGGGACAGGAAGGTATGATATAAGACTCACATTTGCCTCTTCTTTGGCCCAATTATCATTTGCTATTTTTTTGCAGAGAAATAGGTATTAAAAGAAGCAGTTTGAAACTTCCATTAGCCTGATTGATCTAAGGTGACAGAAGTTGAAATTAGGGCTGCCAAACTATAAAGGATAGAACAATAGATTCTAAAATAGTTATGTTCTCTTTTGGAAAAACTTGATGAATATTAGGCTGTACATGCATGAGAATGTGTTGAAGAAACAAGTCACAATTAGGTGCTGAGAGGCTAACTCAATAATGAAAAAAATCAGTGTTTTTCATACCTACTGAGACAGGTGTTGAATTTCAGGGCGTGGCAGGATGAGGGAACACTGATAAATACCCGTGCTATTACTGAGGGCAGTGCTAATAAGAGCAAACTAAAAGCAACCAATCTCCAGAAAACCTGAATCTTAGCCTAGACTAGATCAAGGTGATCTGCCTGTGCTCGAGAAGCCTCAATAAATAAATCATATGTGGAAAAAGAAACATCATCAAGTGCCTCTCAGTTTTTAATAATCAATATTCAGTATTCTTTCAAAATTACCAAGCATTTCATCAAGCAGGGCCAATGGACTAACAACTGAAAGAAGTAAAAAAAAAAAAAAAAGAAAAAAGATTACATATTCATAATTCATCCAGAAGACATTAAAACATTCCAGAAAATAGAGAAATAAAAAAGAATTTCATTAGAAATTTTAAATTTATTTAAAAACAAAATGTAAAACTCTAGAAGTAAAAAAAAAATCAATCAATCATTGATACAAAAACTGGATATGTTGTACAGTACATCAAAGTGGGAGAAAAAAATTAGTGGGCTATAGAATAGGTCAGGAGAATATATCTGGATTGATAAACAGAAATAATGGCTAAGACATACCACAAAAACAAACAAACAAACAAAAAACAGTGTGTGTATATATATATATATATATGTATATATATAAACAGAAGAGAATAAGAATAATATTTGAAGAGGATTTCCCAAGCCTGATAAAATAAATCAAGCCAGAGTTTACAAAATACCCATACAACCAAAATATGATCCATAAAAAGAAAAGAAAATGTAGACACATAGTAGTAAACATCCTGAAAATGAAATGCAATGAAAATATATTAAAAGCAGATGGCATTGATGGGTCCACAGCTTGACTTCAAAGGAACAAGCATAAAATAGACAATGAATTGCTCACAATAAAAGACAAAAAAGGGATATTAAAAGAATTACTTTAAAAGATTGAGAGAGAACAACTGTCAATCTGCAATCATAAATTTAGTAAAAAAGAATTCAAAACAAATGTCTTTATTAAAATATTTTTGACAAGAAGTAATTAAAATATTTTTTCACCAAAACTGAACAAAAAATGAAAATACATACAAACCAACAGAGAAACAAGAACTGAACAAAGTACTTCAGGAAACAGATAATGATATAAAACAGACTCTTAAAAATATACATGAGAATGAGAAGAATGCAAATATAAAAAAGTAACAAATGGGACAAAACAGAAAGTTCAGAAATCACATATTTGTAGTCACATAATTAATGAAAACGTTATGCTCTGAAGAGTAGGAACTGACAGGCTTTTCATTAATCATCTCTGGTCTATTGAATATATGTAGTAATGACAATAATAATCTTTTTTTTTTATTTACCCCTTACTGAATTCAAAATAATACTGTCATAAAGAGGAAAGGTAAAACAATAAAACTCCTAGGCACCACATGAGAACATCTTTATAAATTCAACGTTGGCTAAATGTTTTAAAAAGTATTAAAAAACACCAACCTTAAAAAACAAACAAACAAACAAACAAACAAACAAAAACACCCTAAGGGGACTTCATTAAATTAGTTAAGCCCAAAGGCTGTGTTAAGAAAGAGAAACAAACAAGTTAGAGAATTATTGCAATTCTATTTAGTGTCAATTTATGACAGTTAAAAATTATACACTTTAAACAGAATGCCTAAGCTAGTTTTATTACAACAGTAGAAATGCATGTTTTCATTTTGTTCTAAGCTGGCTTCGATACTTTACATTTCTACCAAGTGAGGCAAAGGGCAATGTGATAATTTTTATCTCAGTCTTTATCATGGAAGAACAAGGTAAATTGTACTTTATTCAGTGGTGTTCTGTTGACCCTGGTTGTACCATCAGCTCTAAATAAGTACACATATGTTCACTGTACCAAAAAATATCTCATTTTAAACTCATAACTCATTTGTTTTTGCCATGTCTCTCTGCTCTGTAAAACAGAGAATCCTAGCAATGGTTCACAAAATTGGCAGGTTCCAGGGGTCGAGAAAGCTTGGTAAAACTAAAATGTGAAAATGTTTCAGAAAAGGGAGAAAATTCTTATAGACAATAGAACCACTACATATTATTGTCTAAGATAAAAAAAGACAATAAGAGGAAGCTGGGATGGCTCATTGGGTTAAGTGCTCACTTGGCAGCCCTGGGGACTGAGGATTGAATCCCGGCCCCATATGCTGAACTGGGGTGTGTGTCCCATGTGGGAAGCCCCCACTTTGGTTCCTGCCCCCGCCCCCAACTTGGACCCTGGCTCGAGGGGGCGTGCCTCTCATGCTAGAGACCCCCAGCCCAGTTCCTGCCCTGCGTGGCCCACACCCACCAGTGTGGAACAAAACCATGTCGAAAACTGATGGTGTACAACTATGGAGACTGCTCTGGGCCCTCCCCCTTTTCTCTGACTCTCTCTGCCTCTGTCTCTGGCAATAACAATAAAATAAATCTTAAAAATAAAATAAAATAAATCCCAACTTTACACATATTGAATAACTGGTAAAATATAATAAAATTTTGATTAAAATCTGCATTATATCAGTTGCACGTGTAATTATTGGTCTATGGATTCATATAAAGGGAAGTATACAGAGTATTTAGAAATGTAAGCAAAAACGACATACATAGTGAGAAGATTTTATGTTTTTAGAAGAATGTGATGACAATTGCATGCCAACAATTTAGATGACTTCTACACTAATATGGAAAAGTATATGTCTGTTGAATTATGTTTCTAGATTCAGAAGATCATTTTCAGAAAGCAAAGTAACATCTTGCAGTTTTAAATTCAACTGAGAGCAAGGCCAGTGAACTCCAGAGAATATATGATACATTTAAAAGTATATTTTTCTCTTTTATTCCCAATATAGTTAAAAATTAAATGCACAATTTAATACTATAGTTAACACTGTTAATAATTAAATGCACATTCTAACCAAGTTATTTAACTGAAAATTATAACCTCCATTACCAGTGTTTTTCCCCATGACTGACAATAGTAAAGTTAATAGAAAACTATAGCAACTCGATAAAACTCTTCTCTTCAGAAATAAGGGATTGGTTTACTCTACAAATTAGGTGGTCCTCTGCCTAAGATTTCCTTAGGCTAAAATCAAAGTGTTGAATGGGTCTATGATCTAATTTGAGACTTTGTGTTCTCCTCTAGACTCACTGGTTGTTGTCAGAATCGTTTCTTGCAGCTAGCTGTATGACTGAGTTTCTATCAGTCGTCCCATGTCATGTGATCCTTCTCACAACATGGCAGTTTGATCCTTCAGGAGAAAGTAAGGAGTCTCTGTTGCTGTGAGTTTTTAGGACTTCTACTATTTGTGACAATAGAACGTATCACAAGGGCTAAGGTCTTTAGTTTAGGCTCACCAAACATTATATCCCTCTTAACTAATAACTGACCAACTGATTGGGAAATTTAATAATTGCATCTGCAAAATCTCTTAACCTTTATCATTTAACATAGCCTAATTATAAGTGTTCCTTTTTATTCATGAGTTCCACTTACACTCAAGGGGAAAAGATTATACAGGTGTGTACTCCAGGGAGTAGAAATCTTGTGGACTATTTTAGAATTGTGGTTGTGAAACTCAGGTCTCTTTCACTATTATTCCTATGTCCTCAAGCATTTCCCTTGTCATTATGTCATCCAAGTGGCATTGACTCACAATTTAAGAGAATAATGTTACAATTTTTAGAACTCTTTCTTTCTGAAGAACCAAAATGATTGCCAAATTATGTCATGTCAAAATAATTGATCTATTAATAAAGTCATGTTCTAAATGTGATAGCAAGGAAAAGTTTAAATATTTGAATAGCTGACTGATAAAATATCGAATTAGAACTTAAATTATTAAATTAAATTAAAACACTTTAAATCCTCTACTTATATGCAGACTCCCCAATACATCATTAATGTGAGGGTTTAAACAACAGGGATCTATTTTAAAAATTATAGTGAGGGAGGTCTTAGCACCAGCCGGGTAAGCACAGTATGAAGGGTAGGATTTAAGCACTAAGCCTGTGGGCTGAGCCTCATGCTCAGGGAACAAAGCAGGAACAAAGATTCAGAAACTTAAATATCACATGGGCACCCCATCCTGTCCCTTCCAGGTCCCCCAAGGAAGCATTGGTGGCAGGAACACAGTCCAGCAATGAATAGCAGTGGGATCGGGAGAAGTACTTTTGAAAAGATCCAGTACCAAATGTAGGTGTGGTTTAAAAACTACCAGATGGCAGTCATTACAGCAAGAACTCCAGGGGCTTTGGGGCTGGAGTTGGCCAGGGAGTTAGCACTGCACTGTACAGTCCTGTGTTAGGGGATGAGTTAGCGGCTAAGATTTCATAGTTCCCATCTGTGCAGCCTCTCTGGAGGCTTCAAGCCCATCCAACATTTCCAGCCATAACCAGGCCTTGGGAGCCCCTGTACAGAGGACCCAAAAGTAGCTCAGGTTGTCCAAGACCCAGACTCAGCTTGGTCTCAGGGTACAAACAGAAGAATGGCTTTGTGAACAAAAACGACTCCAGCCCCAGAACCTTACTTAATTTGTAGAGGAATCTGTACCTTCACCATCCTGCAGATCCTGCAGAACCAGAGGGGATAGGGCCCTATCCATCTATGCGCTGTTGGTTCAGGTGCCTGAAGCTGCACCTGGTTGGTCTTCACCACTGGTAACTACCACAGTGTGTATGCATCAGCATTTCTTTATCCAACTGGCTGAGGGTTGGCTTTTGCATGTTTTCAGTGTGCTGTCTTTCCAGTTGTGCTGCTATGAATTTCCCCTTCCTGTCATTTGGGTGGCGTGACAGTATTTCTGTTGGTGCCTAAGAATAGAGATGGAATTGCTTTTCATGGTGTGTTCTTCCCTTTTGTGCACGCTATCCACGAGCTTTCTAAAGGGTGTCTCCTAGTCTTATCTACCAAACATTCCTGCTTGTCAATGTCCTTGTTTATGTTTAGGATTATGAGACTTTTTAATGTTTGCCCATCTACTGACTCTGCTGTGGTTGAGTTTGAGCAATTTTTATGTGTTATTTGGCATTCGGAATTCTCATAATGTCTACTCCTCCCCCTCCATCCCATTTCCTAGTTCATTTGATTCTTTACAAATATTTATGCTTTCTTAACATAAAAACCTTTGCCAATTAATGTTTCAAACATTTTCAAGTTCATGGCTTCTTACTTCTTCTTTCTTTTTTTATTGTTAAATTTATTAGAGTTACATTGGTTTGTAAAAATTACATAGGTTCCAGGTGTACAATTCTATAGTACTTTGTCTATGTGTTACAGTATGTGTTCACCACCTGGAGTCAGCTTTGTTTCCATCACCATATATTTAGCATCCCCTCTCTCCTCTTTGACCCCCAACCCCCTTACCCTCTGGTAACGACTAAACTATTGACTATGTACATGAGATTTTGTTTCTTTGTTGCTTTCAGTTTTATATTCCATGTGGTTCTTAGCTTTTTCTGTCTGGTTTATTTCACTTAGCATGGTGATTTTAAGTTCTATCCACGTTGTTGCAAATGGCAGTATTTCATCTTTCCTTATAACTGAGTAATCTTCCATTGCACATATGTACCACAGCTTTTTTATCCAGTTATCTATCAAGGATCATTTAGTTCTGAAGTGTCTTACTACATATTTCTTTTTATTTTAATGTTGGCTCAGTTCTCTTACCACATACCATTATAAAATGCAGTCATTGGCCAACTGATATTTCATGCAAAAAAAAAAAAAGATGATAAAAATAAAATTAAAAAGCAAAAAATTTCAAATTAAAAAATTCAATTCGATCCAATAGACATAATAATAATTACACTGTCAACATTTTACAAACATCTCTGAATGTACCCTACTGGAGACAAAATGTTTGTAGACTGGGACAGTTACAGTAAGCACAGTTTATGCAATCATCATGTATTCTTTAATTTTCTCTTTTAAAAATTACTCACAGCTTTTTTTGTTTTTCCCTACCCTATTTGAGGATTCCCTCATAATTTCAAAATTGTGAATACATTCTGTCTTATCCTAAAAAAATCCTTACTTTTACTTCTTTATATTTATTTAGTCATTGAAAATTGCCTGAGTTGTAGATGTTGTAAAGTAGGCGGATCAATTGTTTTTTTCCTTCTTACAAATTTCCAATTGATTTATGACTATCGATTTAAAAGGTCATCATTTTCCAATGCCTCACAATGTCTGTCATATATGAGGGGTTCTTTAATGTATGGTGCATTTCTAGATTCTGTTCTGTGTTGGTGGTCCATAGATCTTTATTTGAACCAATAGCATGCAAATTTAATTACTATAGAAATAAAAAGAAAGTCCAAATATTGGCAAGCCATATCTTCCTACCTGGGTCTTTAGCAAGAATCTCTCAGCTTTTATTGGCCCTTTACTTGTTAATAAAATCTTAAAACAAGTTTTAAAGTTTCCCCAAACAATCTGTTGAGATTTTCATTGGAATTAATTATATTAATCCATAAATATTTTGGAGAGAAATTGATACCTTTTCAATACTGAGCTTTTCAACCTAAGAATTATTTTCTATTAGTTTATTTATTTGGTCTTTTATAAAGTCTCTCCACAAAGTGTTTTATTTAACCACAGAGGTCTTACATATATCTTCCTCTGGATATATTTCTGCTACTTCATCTTTATTATTGCCTAACATTTTAGACAGTATTTTCAATTTCATTTTTATCTTTTGGTTTTGAATACAGGATTCAATTGTTAATTTTATATTTATTTTGTATCCAGAAACTTAGATCAACTAATTTTAATTCTAATAACTTATCTGGCCATTGTCTTTGCCATTACAGTTTGAAAATTAATAAAGTTCATGGTGATCTTGAAAGAAAAAAAGTAATATATTAAAGTTATGTATTAAATAATATCTATGTAAAGAGATAGATACTGTTTTTTTTATATTAGTTGGATTTGATGAAAAATAAGTGTAAGCACTAAAATAAAATAATATAAAATAAATACAAAATAAAAAATTCTAAAACCACAAAATATTTTAAAAGACAAAGAAAAGAAACTACACAAAATCAAAAAGCACACAAAATGAATACAATAAGATAAATAAAAAGATTTGAGACTAGCTTTAACCAGATTTATATATCAAATAGGCTATATCCCCTCTTAACAGATTTTCAGGTTGGCTCATAAAGTGAAACTAAATTTTATAGCAATTACAAGAAACAGGATTTCAAAAGTATTGAGAGAGAGGTTGAAATAACAGAATTGGGAAAAATATCTCCAGACAGCTTTAAACATCTTTTCATAGGCTTATTTTCGATCTGTATATCTTATTTGGTGAGGTGTCCATTAAAGTTTCTTGGTCAATTTTTATTGTTTATTTATTTAGATGGAATGAAATGTCTTGATTAGATGATTATACACTACTGAAGGAGAACAGTACTTTTAAGGAGCTCTGTTGTTTTAAGGACGAAGCTAAAACTAGCTCCTTAGCCCAATGAGGTGGAGCAACAAAGTCAGACCTGCCAACGTCAAAGCTATGCTGACACACAGGAGAAAACTTTAAACAACACCCCCACTGCATCTGAAACTCAACAATGATAAGTACGAGGCAGAAACCACACTACTCAGCAGAGGGAGTTTAGGCCCCTCTGACACAACAGAAAGGCACTCAAAACCTAGTTACTCCTCTTGTTTAAATCAGAACTACAAGAAAGAGTTCAAAATTGTTTTTAAGTGGGCTGAAGCTTTTAAGGTAAGGCTCTGACCACAGAAATAGAATCCTGTCCTCTATAATTGACTTTTACGTGACATGAGAAAAAAGATTCGTGACTAGTCCAACGGAATCTGGTTTTGCTACATTTTATTTACAATCCCAAAGAGAAATTCTATTTCAATTTAAGATTAGATGTAGGGACCGTTATTCCAGCCACTTTTTTGCCAGGAAGATTTATCCTGCTACAAAGAAAGCAAGTAGGACTATATAGCATTGTTTAAAAAGTCCTGTATGTGAGAAACTTTCATGGGATTGGCAGTACAAATGCTTGGTAGGTTGTTAGAAAACATCAAAGAACTTTCCCGCGTAAGTGATTCATTCAGTGATGATAGGACCACAAGAGGTGTCTAGAATTAGACATGACCATTTTTTCTTCCTGTGGCAATGACTCCACCATGTGGAAAAAAATGTGCAGCTAAGATCATTGGTCAGAGGAGCAAATGCAATTGGAGTTTTCATTGCTAGAGTCCTGATCCTGAGGAGTATGTCTTCAGCTGTGCAGGTTAAGTACAGTCCTTTCAGGAGAGAAGCACACATTTTAGGGAGCTAATGTGGCCATTGTTACCATTCGGGGAGGGGGCATGGGAGGGAGGTTTGAGCTCTTTGTGGTGGCGTGATCTCAGCCTCTTGCCAGTATAGGGATCTCATATGATCACACTGGTATTGCAAGAAGCTGTGACAAGAAGGCAGGTTCAAAATTGCTTTGGTGTCCTAGCTTCTGTGTTAATGTGTACGACCGCATATTTTATAGGATGACTGACTTCTCTCCAGCTGCAGGGAACAGCATGCTGTAGTCTGGGGAAATGGAACAACAGTAATCCACTGCATAAGGATCCACAATATAGGAATTTGTGTATGTTGTTTATTCATGTCATATCTATATGAAGAGCCTTGCACTGAGACACAGAGATGAAATTCAAACTGCCACTAGGTGTGAAGCTCAGATATCTTACAACATTTTGGTCTACCCATTGCTGAGTTCTGTAGCAAGGATCCGGCAAGAGAAATGTGGCACTTGGGGATGGTGGCAGGCCCAGGGCTTCATGCTAGGTGGAGAAAGCCATAGGCTCAAGGCCAAATCCCAGACAATCTGCCCACAGTCCAGAGTCTTCCCCATTGGGGTGCCTTGCCCTTTTGTATAATTTTTTGTTGCTTTGGCTTCAGACTTTTGAGGGACAAGTGGCCCTTCTAGTGGCCAGAGGATCAACTAACAATACAATATCCTTGAGACCAAGCAAACTAAGAGTTTTCTGGGGAGAAGGCAATACTCCAGGTTTCACAGTTCATTTGGCTCCCAATCAAACTGGTGGTGGTTTCTGGGCTTGAGTTCACCCAGCAGCCATGGTTTCTCTGGGACAAGACCTGTGTGCTTCAAATAAGCACACTCACTTCCTAGAAAAGGGAGAGACCAGGATCCCCAACCACATCCCTACCTCAGACACAGGAAAGTTACTCTTTTCTCAAGGAAAAGAGAGATAACTATAAATTCTGCAAGGGAGTTGTCATTTAAGTGACCAGGGACAATAACAGTAGCCACAGCCACGTTTCAGCATGGTTCCTCCACCCTGGCATGTCTCAATGATGGTTAACCATGACTCAGAGTAACCTCTGGATAAGTAAACCATTGAACGGAGGCCTCATTTTCCTTTGAATTCCTAAAGAGAAAGAATGGAGAGACCACAGACCAGAACTTGATCAAGCAAGGATTGTGTTGGTGCAGATCAGAAGGCTTTCAAATATATTTAAATTTTCCTCAAAAGAACCTGCTGAGAGACAGCTGAAAAAAAGAAATATCAAAGGTTCTGTCTCACTCACCAGCGTCCTTCCCATCTTCAAGACTAAAATAGTATGTTCAGCACTTGCACATCTTCCTCTTGTTTCAATTTCTTGACATGGCCTTCTCATTAATGGCCTATTTTTAAATTAGAATTTTTTGTCTTCTTATTATTGAATTTTGAGAGTTCTTTGAATATTTTAGATAATGGATTTTTATATGTCTTTTACAAGATTTTTCTCTCTGTGACTTGCTTTCTTATTCACTGGACAGTGTTTCTGCAGAGCAGAAAAATGTAATTTTAATGAAATCTAGTGTATCAATTCTCTTTTTTGAATCATGCCTTTGTTTTTGTATGTAATGTTATCAGCAAGCCCAGGGTCACATAGACTTTCTTCCTTATTATATTCCAGGAGTTTTCTGGTTTTTCATTTTAGATTTAGATGTGATCCATTTTGAATTTGTTTTTGTGCAGGTTGCATGATCTATGTCTAGATTCATTTTTCCAATTATTCTTAGGTGATAGATAACTATATATAAGATAGATAGATAGATAGATAGATAGATAGATAGATAGATATAAGATAGATAGATAGATGATAGATGATAGATGTAGATAGATGATAGATAATAAATGTAGATAGATAGGTATTCATAAATAGGTAGGTAGGTAGATAGATAGATAGATAGATAGATAGATAGATAGATAGATAGATAGATAGAGTTTTTTCTCTTTAATTAATTTTACTTCTATACTAGGCTTCTTTGGAAGCTTATCCTGATATAAACTTTGTGGTCTAGCTGGTAGGGTCTACACGTCACTGTTTTAATTTTTTGGACATCTTCTTAAATTGATTTTGAGCCACACCCTCAATTGGATCTATTACTCTAGGCTATATATTATATTGTTAATATTTGCAGATGAAAGATTAGACATGATAGTTTTATTTTCTATCTGAACACGTCACAAGCCCACTACATTTTTTTGTAGTCTGCTAGCTAAGTAGCCAGTTCTTATTTTAGCTCTTTCCTGTGGTGCTAAATGTTATGTAACTAGATGCAACCAATGATTTGTTGCATATATATAATATTCTGCTTGGAGATTATCTTGCTAAAGTTCAAAATTTTATAAGGTATATTTCCTAGCTTCTTGGTGAGCAGCAATTCAGTCAAATATTTTGAGACTGCATAACATACGCTATCATTGCTCCAGCTTTTGGCTGCCACCTAGTCCTAAGGCTAATAGCACATACAACTATTTGGGATTTGATAGGATAACACCTGACTTCTAGGTATCGATATTTATATGAATAACCTTTTGTATGTAACAAATAACCACAATGTCTTAAGGTAACAGACATTTAGCCCACAGATTTTCAAGTAAACAATTTGGGCTTGGATCAGATGGGTGTTTTTTGTTTTGTTTTGTTTTTCCTTAACCTTGTCTGACTCTCCTTTTATATTTGTAGTAAGCTGCAGATTATCTAGGAAGAATTTAAGAGTCATCTGACTATCAGGTGGTTCTCTATCCACTCTGTCAATTTGGGCTTAATTTTGTGGTAAAGGCAGAGTTCAAGAGAAGATGGAAGCATACAAGGTCAAGGTACCACAGAGTTTAGGCTTGGATCTGCTCTACAATAATCCCTTTCATATTCTACTACCCATATAAAGTTATAAAACAAGCCTAGATTCAAGGAGCTATGGAAGAATCGACCTCTTGATGAGAGGAAATGAAAAGCCACACCATAAAGTGCAGAGTGACAAGACAGGCTAGAAAATCAGATTTACTATTTTGCTACCAATGTACCTAAAACATTAATAATAGTAGTATTTAGCACATTAAAGTCAATTTCATACAGTTCAAGCAGACAAAAAAACATTGGTTAAAGTATAGAAGAACTAAATAAGAAAATCAATAAATGGACCTTATGACTAACGTTCTCAAGTGTACATATAACATTTACTAAGATTGACTGTATATTACATCACACACCAAACATAAATAATTTCATATAAGAAAAAATTTAAAAAATTCAGATTCTCACTATTTCAAGAAGCCTGGTCCTGGCTGGAGAAAGTAAAGGGAAGTTCCTCTTTTGTCACATTAGAAGTTTTGCTGAGTTCATTAATTAGCATGGAGCAGGGATGTCCAACCCTTTGGCTTCCCTGTACCACACTGGAAGAAGAACTGTCTTGGGCCACACATAAAATATACTAATACTAATGACAGCTGATGAGAAAAAAAAAATCACACAAAAATTATAATGTTTCTCTGGCTTGTGCAGCCTCGCGCCCACCTGTGGAATGAAGCTGTGGAAAAACCAATGACGTACAACTATGGAGACTGTTCGGGGCCCTCCCCCTTCTCTCTGTCTCTGTATCTCTCTCTCTCTCTGTCAAAAACAATAAAAATAAATCTTTATAAAAAATTATAATGGTTTAAGAAAGTTTATGAATTTGTGTTGGGCCACATTCAAAATCATCCTGGGCCACATGTGGCTCACGGGTTTTGGGTTGGACATGTTTGCCATAGATCCTTATGATCAATAAACAATCCAAGTTCAGTTTTTTCCAAAAAATTTAACAAGGGACAAAACTGTCACATATTAAAATGACAGGTTGGTTGGGAAACATGGAAAGACTGGTACTATCTGGTTTAAAACAGTGCATATGGTCAGCCTATCTATTAATACATATCTTAGAAAAAGTGAGATCTCATTACTAAATTTTACACTATCTACTTCTGACAATAATGATGTATCATAATTATTTAATCCATTTTTTGACTAAAAGCATTTACATTTGTTAACTCTAACTGGATCGAATAATAGCACAATCAGCAGTAAGCAATATTTTCAAACAGGTATCTTATTTTTTTAATTTTTATGGGTCCACTTGGATTACATATGACAAAGTTTTAACAAGTCATTTTCATTACTGATAACTCAAAATTTAGGGAAAGTAGTATATTGCATTACTTACAGTAAACTTGTACAACCTGTAACCACTGGGCTGCATGGCTTTGAATATGGCCCAACACAAATTCATAAACTTTCTTAAAACGGTTTGAGATATATTTGCGATTTTTATTTTTTTAGCTCACTAGCTATCATTAGTGTATTTTATGTGTAGCCCAAGACAATTCTTCTTCCAATGTGGATCAGGGAAGCCACAAAAACAAACAAACAAAAAGCTATACACCTCTGACTTACAGGAAAATTTCCAATTCTTGAGAAAACCTAAGACCAGCAAGGTTACTATTATTATTTTTTTTTAGGAAAAACTTTATCAACCTTTTGTGTTGTATCAATGAATAAACACATCTGTTTTTCTACCTTACTTTTTGAAAAAAATTATAGCATGGCAGTTAAAGATTTAGATACATAAAACTTCAAATATTTACTAGTTGTTTTGCAAAAGAAAATAGTACATTCTTTTTAGAGCTCATTTCTTCAAATAAAAAACAAACAAACTATTATATATGTTGAAATTTAAATGATCTAATATATATATATACTCTCCAGTATTTGAAAGCTAGTGGGTCTCCAATAGAGGATAATTCTTTTATTATAATTTTAGATATTTAATTAATTTTTGAGATATATGCACATCTCAGTGTCTTAGTGACATGTGAAGTGTGTATACTTATTGTCTTCAGTGGGCATTGTAGTTAATTAAAGGCTTTTGCAAGGTCATAACATAATTGCAAGATAAAATTTAGTAACTTAGAAATCATTTCTTATAGAGCATATCTTTCTCAACTTTCATGTAAGAAAACTGTTCTCAAGAAAGACTGAATAATATGCCAAATGTTGATAATTGATCAAAATTAAGGTACAGGTACACTCATTAATTATGTTTTATTTTTCTTTATAACTGTGGGCATGGTTCACTTTACAGAAATTATTTTATTGTTTTATAAATAAAAATGAAAAATAATCTGTGGGATTTAGGTAGAACCTCTGGTTTTATGTGTAAGATAATTAATTGGGATTTCTAAATACAAAGTTCTTATATAGACTATTCTATTTTTTTAACATATATCTATATCTATCTATCTCTATACATACATGTTCCAACACAGTTTAATTACCATCAATATAATTAACCCATCTTAAAATAATCATATTCTGAAATAAAAATTTAATATTTAATGTATTTGTATTAAAAATAATATAGAACTATGCTTCTTTCTCTCTCACACACACACACAAAACTGCTAATAAATGTCTTTTACTATCTACTATTTGGTAAATTTCTTTTTAACAAAATTATTTTGCTGATATTCACTTTTGTCAGGTTTACTAACTTTGATGATTATGGCATTAACACAACAGAGTAACAATTTGCTAAGAATTTCTATAAATCAGGTTGCATTATGCTCTGTGAGAATATAAACCAGAAATCTGATATTCTCTTCATCAATTTTGTGCAGTGATGTTATTTTATTAATTTTTAACAAAATAAATGCAAATTTATTCTGAAGAAAGGTAAAAGCAGAGTATCTTTATATAACTTATAGTATAGCCATTTAAATAGCTTATAGACATTTGAAAGTTGTTAATACACTTTAATGAGCTCATGGAATGCTTTCCTTTCACTTTTTACTAATAAATTTATAATGAAAGGAGTGTCAGGGAACAAATTTGATAAACAGAAAAATGTTAAAATCCCCAGTATCATCTTTTTATTTAACCTTTCTCATCAACTTCTGTGCAGCTCATGCCTCCTCTCTTTCTTTGGCTATAATCATCAGTGGAGTACACTATGCAGAGCTGGATGAAGATATTCAAAAGCCACTTAGAAAAATTGCAGGTGCTTAATTTGCAAAAGGTGGCATTTTGCCTTGTTGTAGACTTGGATACATGATGAACAATTTGAGGTTTCTGGTAAGCTCCTTGGAAACTAGTTTTGCTGCTGCCAAAAGGGAGTTATTAAGCTTTCACTTGTGAACCTGGAGAACATGAAAATTCAGCCTTAGTCAAGAAATTGACAGATCTCTTTCTTACGGACCCCGAGAGGAAAAAATGCTGGCCTTCTAATGAGAATTGTGATGCAATAAAGTGTTATAAAAAATTGTTCCCCTGACAAATTTCTGATCTCAAAGAAAACATATCTTCAAAGATTGTATAATGTTCTACCTGACATACACACACACACACACACACACACACACACACACACACACACACACACAAATAGGCATTTCAATTTTAAAATGAAATCTAGCACCTGATGCAGCTTTTCTTGTGTATTCACTAAAATATCTATGGGAACACAAACACACACACACACACACACACACACACACACACACACACAAACACCAAAAAAACAAAACAAAAACAAAAAATAAAGAAATTGAGACCTAAAAGTGAAGTTATTGCTAATATTAATGATTGACTTTCCAGTAACTACAAGGCTGATAGGAAGAAATTAAAAATGCTTATTTACTAAGAACCAATTAAATTTGCTGTCTTACTAAAGAAAAATATAGAGAAAACCCTAACTTTCTTCTTTAATGTCTACTTATTATCTCATAATTTCATTATTTACTCTTCCATTTAGTGTTTGCCACTCATAGAAAACTATTTTTCCGTTTTTAAATTAAGTTTTGTTTTACTATGGTAAAACACTTATGAGACATATCCTATTAATAGATTTTTAAGTGTGTATTATATTATTGTTGACTATAGACACATTACCTCTCTAGAGCTTATTCATCTTGCTTAAGTAAAACCATATACTCATTTATTAGTTATTTGTTGAGTGAGAGGTAGTTGCTGGGGTTAGGAATAGTTGACTCTATAATAAGTTATTATAGAATACATATGAGAAGATATGAGTGGCATTACAAAATTCATACATATTGAGAACTGTAGGTTGTTTTTTAACTTTTTATTCCTCTGATGCATAATACCATAAAATTAAGCAATAAGGATTAGGTGGTTTATCAAATTAATGTAGTAAGGTAGTAGACTTAACAAAAACTTTCATTCAGCCTTGTGAATATCTCTTTATTCTTTCCACTTCTTTGTATCAGCATTGTGACTATTGTAAAATAAAGCAATGCCTCTTGCTTTATCACTACAAATTTTTCCTAATTGTTCCTTTGTCTGTAATCTTTTCCTCATTAGTCTACTTGCCACATTGGAACAAACTGGTCTTTCTAAAACCATATACAAATATGTCATTCTTTTATTGAAACTTTCAAATTGTGACTCATCATTTTTTGAATCATCAGACTCTCTAATAGTATTTTTAAGGCTCCTAAATTAGATGGCCCATATTTATTATTTCATCCCCATTTCCTGCTAAAGCCAGGAAACATTAAGGTTAGTATGGTAGGTAGAAAAATGGCCCACTAAAGATATTCACATTCTGATTCCCTTAAACCCGTGGATATGTTACTTTGTATGGAAAAAGGGAGAAATGCTAAGATTAAGGACTTTGAGACAGGGAGGTTATCCTGGATTATCTGGATAAACTAATATAATTTCAGGTCAGAGAAGGAGACATAATAACAAGAGAAGCGAGAGATTAATTTTAAACTTCTGACTACTAGAACTATAAAATAATACATTTGTGGTGTTTTAAGCCATTAAAATTGTGGCTTGTAACAGCATCAATAGAAAATTAATATGGTTGGCAAATGTAAAAATAAAATCAAATAAGGAAGTAAATCAAATCTATGAAGCAATAGGAAGGACGAGGCAGGAGATTAGATAGGAGGAACCATGAGACAGAAAAATTATAAACACTGGGAGAAATAAATAAAGAAGGCTTAAATAAATAGAAACCTCATGAGGCAAATTAAATTCTTAGTAATTTAATAATTAAATGTCATTCCGATCAAAATATAAAAAGTTATTTATATTACCTGACAAAATGGTCCTAAAATATATATGAAAATGCAAATAATACAGAGTAACTATAATACTCTTGAAAAAAGACTTATGGTGACACATTAAAAACTTATTATAAAATTATAATAAGTGAGATAGAAAAATTAAAATAGTACATTTGGAATAGAAAAGAGTATAGCCATAGACTCATACACACATATTAATCACTATTGCAATTCAATGAACAAAGAAGTTCTCACTAAATTGTACAAGAGAAACTGGATATTCATACAGAAAAAAATACACAAATATTGACTCTGACTCATACCATCTTCAAAAGTTAATTATAGCCATGTGAACGCTAAAGCAGTAATGCACCTAAAAAAAATAAAGACAGAGAAAGGCAATGGTATTTTAAATAGGACACAAATTTAAGTTTAAACAAAAAACTGTAGATAAAACTAGCATCTAGATCAAAATGACACCTCTACCACCCTTTCACACAGTCTCTCTGCTTAATAAACACTAAAGGCTGAAACACTTTCTTATTTCTTGCTATATCAGAAATTAGATTTGTATGTTTTTGAAATTCTTATAAATGAAACCATACCAAGTATATCTTTTGTGTCTGGCTCCTTTCACTCAATATAATGTTTTCAAGATTAGTGGAAGAATGTCACTTTTCCCACTCACTTTGCTATAATTGTTTTTATTAAAAATTATGATCAGGCACCAACTTGTCTGATGGGTGAAAAGGTCTTTATTGTTGATTAAATGTGAGGTGTAAGTGGAGATGAGTGGTATAAGAAGTGCTATCATGGCAGATACTATCAATGTTTCACCGTTTTCCCTTGACCCATTTCAGTGTCTACCCGGGGACATTTTCCAGCTGCAGGAGAATTTCTAGTCCCCCTGGTGAAGGCAAGATGAAAGTGCAAGGATTCAATACTTTAGAAGCAAAATTTGCCAGTTAGGTTCTAGAGTGAGTGAATTATTGTCCCATGTTCTTTATCTTTTAGTGAAACAAGTCTGGGTACATTCTACTTTGTTTTATAGAGTTTCCAATGAGATGGAGACCCAATTGCCTATAAGAATAATCAATTTCTTAACATTGTTTTTTTTTTCTTTCTTACTTCCCTGTAAGAAAGCTACATCACTCTAAAGCTAGATTCATGATAAACCATTAGAATGGTCTTTTAAGGGCTCAGTTAAACTTAAATTTGAGTATGATATCTAGGAATATTAGAAAACTGTTGCCCAAAATGCATTATCTACATTGCCTCCTAAATAGAAATGACACACCCAGATATTTCTCTCAGTGGCTGCTTTTACAAGAATCTGTTATAATATTACATTTTAAAAATAAAATTGTAATGTATATTCAACTTTTAAGCTAGGTTGTAGTTAATTATACCATGTATAAATGGATATTTATTTAAAAAATATGTAAGAGGGGAAGCTGGGATGGCTCAGTGAGTTAAGCACTCACTTTGCAGCCATGGGGACTGAGGATTGAATCCCGGCCCCGGCCTGTGTGGACCCACATGCTGAACTGGGGAGTGCCCGTAGTTCGGTTCTCACTGGTGTGATTCCCTTGCCCAGTTCCACCCACATGTGGAATGAAACTATGTGAAAAAACCAATGACGTGCAACTATGGAGATTGTTCTGGGCCTTCCCCCTTCTCTCTGTCTCTGTATCTTTCTCTCTCTCTGTGAAAAACAATAAAAATAAATCTTTAAAATAAAAATTATGTAGGAGAGTTTCTATGCAGTTATAAAAGAATCCAAATCTCTCTCTATTCACAAAGTCCAATGTATTTTTTATTATGTAATAGTACATTATTTTAGTTATGCATACCATACCCATTCAGAAAATAATGTAAGCATTATCAAGATATGGCTGACATAATGATGACTGCAAAATCATGTTAATGAATAAATAGCATTTTATTATATATGAAATAGGATACAAAATACACTGACATAAGATTTTTAATGTCTTATGAAACATTATACTTACTGTAATATGAGTGGTTACGTGTTTTCTTAGCACAGTATTAACCAACAATTACAAACTAAACAGTAATCACTCAATGTGCCTTTAAGGGATGCATTCATTTATATTGATTGAAATTTTAAGTAAGCCTGAGTCACTTATTTAAGGCTTCTAGCAATGTCTATAATAAATGCATTTTACCATCACATATCATATCAATTAATTATGCCTTTGTACATAATGTAAAATTTGTTTTAGAATGTTAAAATTACATTATTTTTTCTTTAAATTTGCTGTATGAAATAGAAGGGAGCACATACCCATGCATTGTAGTATTCTATCATCTCAAACTTGGTGGGTTAACAAAATGAAACAAGATTATTTAGAAATAAACTGAAAGAGGGATAAAGAAGAGTAACACAAACCTTCACTAATCATTATAAAGTCATCTAGGAAAGTCAAACACCATGTAACTATGGAAGCCCATATCTTTGGTATATAGTAATAGTTTCCAAATGTAGATAAAATTAGAAAACCCTCAAAAACCTAAGACATGGGATTCCCCAGACCACCTTGGAGATACTTATTCAAAATATGCGGAAGTCCAGAAGACTATAAAAGTACCACTATTCCTATGATATTTCTCCCTCACACAAACTCCTGAAAAAAGATATGATGGCTTTCTTTTTTACAATTGTATATGAAGAAATCGAGACTTATGAAGGGTGAAGTAGAATATTTCTTAAAACTATGTTGTGATTATCTGAACTTACGAGTAAAAAAAGACATTTAGGAAATGATGAAACACATTTTCAATTGTACATTGGTAATTCTGCATACAATCTTAAACAATTTTTGGCAGTGATATTTTTTTATGAACCAAAAAATGGAAATCCAAGCAGATTAATCAGATTTTGAAAGAATCATTAAGAAGTATCTGTTTTAAGAACCCAGGTAGAGACTAGTTTAGTTAGGGGGATCACTTCTTAAAATATATAAATCTCTAATCACTATGCTATACACCTGACATTAATATAAAATAATATCAAATGTCAACTGTAATTGAAAAATTAAAACATGTAGAAATAAGATGAAGAGGAATAAGAGGTTAAGGTTTTCAGGTATAAAATAAATAAGTTATGAGGATGTAATGCACAGCATAGGGAATATAGTCTGTATTATTGTGGTAGTATGGGAGGGTGTGAAATGGTTGATGGACTAATTATTGTGGTCCCTTCTTTAGGTATGTAAATGTTGAATCACTTTGGTGTATACCTGAAACTCATATATTATTATAAGTTAGCTATATTTTAATTAAAAAATAAAAAAGATCTATCTATCATCACAAAAGATGTAGGTCTATACTCCCATTCTATAGGAGTATTTTAACCTGCATTTAGGATAATATTAATAAAGTGAAACAAAGGGTTGGAAGAATCTGGTCAGTATATTTTTTGATATTATTCTGATTAATAGACATCTTTCCATTTTTAAGTGCCTGATGTTTAAAATTTCTTACTTTGATTAAACGACTTCTGAGGGGTAAGGGAAATTGAAATAGAGTATAAATCATTAAAACTGCACCACAAAGGCTATTCTTCAACAGAAGTTATTTAATATGCCTAAGGTCAAAAGACAGTAAGTAGCAGGGGTAAAATTCAAGTTTCTGTCTAAATAAAAATGTCTTAACTTTTTTCCCTACAGTATAGTCTGTGGCTAAAGTTTAACTTAGCTTTCCAAATTCATGCTTCCTCATAAAATATAATAAGATTACAAAGAAGAATCATTGGGGATGCTGAAATATCTCAGCGGGTTGATGGCTTGCCTTGCAACGGAAAGGTCCAGATATTGAATCCCAGCCCATATGCTGAACTGTGACACAAGTGGTAACCACCAGGATGGCTCTACTGTTAAGGTTCTCACCTCCTACGTGGGAGGCCCCTAATTTGGTTCCTGCCCCACATGGCCTCACATCCACCTGTGTGGAATGAAACTATGTCACAACTAATGATGTACAACTATGGAGACTGCTCTGGGTTTTTCCCACTTCTCTCTCTGTCTCCCTCTCTGTCTCTCTATTTTTCTCTCTCTCACCTCTCAAACAATAAAATAAATCTTTAAAAAAAGAGTCATTAAACAGTTCTAATTTTGTCCCTTGGGATAGGTAATTAAATGATTAAAAAATCTCAGATTCTTCTACAGCGTTTCAAAACCATGCCATATTCCTAAAAACAAAACCTAAGGGACAATTCTGGTAACATCATTTAACTCTATAGAGTTTTTCCTCAAAAGTTAACACACTAGAGTGGAGCAGTGGACCAAGAAAAACTACTTTGCCTGGATATAAGCATATGTTGAAAGTCTAAAACAAAAAGAAGGGAAAGCTGGGATGGCTCAGCGGATTAAGAGCTTGCTTTGAAGCCCCGGGGACCAAGGATTGAATCCCAGCCCCAGCCCATGTGGACCCACATGCTGAACTGGGGTGTGCCCCCAGTTCAGTTCTTGCCTGGACCTATGTGGAAGGCTCCCGGCCCAGTTCCTGCCCTGCACAGCCCTGTGTCCACCTGTGGAGTGAAACTATATGGAAAACTAATGCCGTCAACTATGGAGACTGCTCTGGGCCCTCCCCCATCTCTGTTTCTCTCTCTGTCTGTTTCTCTCTGTCAAAAATCAATAAAATAAATCTTTAAAAAAATAAAATAAAGTAAAAACTAAAACAAAAACAAGCTCCTTGATTTTTTTTTTTTCTAGTCCTAATATATATATATTAGGACCTATGAGTTTCATAGGTCCTAGAAAAATTGCATGGCCTCAAGGGGCCTCAAGGGGCTATACAAACCCCAAAAGGCCTACACATGGAAGTCAATGCAGAGTGCAGAGAGAGAGAGAGAGAGAGGTGGGACCTAGGTCACATGCTTTTATTACAGTTCATTGGTGAAGTTCTTTTTGGTCTCTAGGCTAAGACTGTAATTTTTCAATTTAAACCAAAAAGTTGGTCCTATTAGCCATCAGGGCCCAAGTCACTATCAATCCAGGCAATCCTTCTAAATTCTCAAAGGTAAGTTCTTCAACTGACAGGGATATTGAAAGAGGACATTGTGGGTTTAATGACTCCTGTCTCCAGCATATCTTTCATGACAGGTATAAACCTTCAGTTCCCTGTTCAAGTTTGTACTGAGGGCTATTTACTATATTGATCAGAGGAGAGACACTGATGATCATTTGGCAAGTCCCACCAAGGCCAAAAACTTGGTCTTGTTCCATCTGGCATGGTGTCATGTCAACGTACCCATGCCTATATAATAAAGAAAATGAGAGCAAACTATCAGAGGCAGCCATTAGAGGTGAATGGTCCCAATAGTTATATCAGAATGGATTTGCACACCTTTGATTGTTTCACTTGCAAAGCCCTGTAAGTTTTTACAATTGCTTAGCTAGATTTTTAATGCTTGTGAAGATATTTTCCCACTTAAATTATTGTTCAAATTGATGTTTCTGCAAGGGAACAAGTGCTGGAAATTCCTATTCAACCAGGTTGCTGACATAAAGCTTCATCCTATTTGTTTTAAATTCCTTGTTAGGTAATTCCAACTTTTGTGTCATAACTGAGTCTGTACCAATGATTGTTTTTTCTTGGTACAGAGATTATGGTGATTTTTCTTTTCTTCTCATACCCTTCTTATTCTTTTCTTTAAATTTAAATACTGTATATTGTGTAGCACTGGAGACGCTGGGGTAGTAAATAGCTTTTGTAACCATAGGCAGAAAGAATAGATCCCTAGGGAGAGAGAGGTCAGAAAAAGGACAGAGGATGTGAGAGGAGACACAAAAAGAGGAGATGAGATAATTCTTAAGAAAAGTTTCTGCTACCAGATCAGCCAAAACTAAATTTTGGTGACTGAGGACAGACTCAGGACAGCAACTTTCCCTTGCTGAAAGCAAACATTAGCTAATTATAATGGATTATAGTACTATTAGTATAGTAGACAGGGAAAAATCTTCACCCTGGGTTGCTATGACAGTTCCAACAAGGACCTAGTAGGGACACAGGGAATCTGACCTCCCAATGGAAAGGAGTAGTCAGCAAGAACCCACCTGGAAATGCCTATAATGTCACCCCTAAGTCATAAATATTTTATGCCCTCATTCTAATACAGTCCTAAGCCTCTTTGTTCTTCAGGGCAGTTGCTTTTCTGCTAGCCTACCTGCTCTCACTTTTTTGAGAGTATACTATCTTCTCCTTTTTAATAAATCTACTGCTTGTGGAGATGCCAGGATGGCTCAGTGGATTGAACACTTGCTTTGCAGTTCTGAGGCCTGAGGATTATATTTTGGCTTTAACTCATGCAGACCCATGTGCTGAACTGGGGTGTGCCCTTAGTCCAGTTCTTGCCAGGGCCCATGTGGGAGGTCCCCGGCCTGATTCCAGCCCTGTGCAGCCCCGCACCCACCTGTGAAATGAAACTATATCAAAAACTAATGAGTCGAGGAAGCTGGGATGGCTCAGTGGGTTAAGTGCTTGCTTTGCAGCCCCGGCGACTGAGGATTGAATCCCAGCCCCGGCCCGTGTAGACCCATATACTGAGCTGGGGAGTGCCCCCAGTTCATTTCTCACTGGGTGAGACCCCGACAAAGTTCCTGCGCTGTGCAGCCCCGCACCCACCTGTGGAATGAAACTATGTAAAAAAAAACCAATGATGTACAACTATGGAGACTGTTCTGGGCCCTCCCTCTTCTCTGTCTCTGTATCTCTCTCTCTCTGTCAAATACAATAAAAATAAATATTAAAAAAAAAACTAATGAGGTAAAATTGTGTAAACTACTCTGGGCCCTCCCCCTTCTTTCTGTCTGTATCTCTGTCTCTCTGTCAGGAAAAATAAATATATAAATAAATAAAAATAAGTCTTAAAAAAAAATAATTTCTGCTTGCTTGGCTTTGATGGCTTCTTTTATTCAGTGTGTCCTTGAATTATTTCCTGAGTCTTTAACCAAGACCCTGTTTTTTGGCAACTATTTAATCCTTGGAAATGAACAGTTTTTTCTTTGACTAGAGCTTCAGTGTGGGGGTTAGTATTAATCTGGTTAAGAAATAGATTAAGTTTAGGATCTGTTGTTGCTATGGTTACCCAGAATGCAGCAAAGTTTTCAAATTCCTAATAGAGATACTTCTTGTGTAAACTGGAATAAGGTTTACCAGATGAATTTCTGTTGAATTGTGAGTTCTAGGATTTTCCTTTTTTTTTTTTTGACTTAAAATCAGTGTCTTTGCATACTTTTGTTTCTTTCCTATTCCTCTCTCATTTATAGTCTGCTATTGCTTGTTATTAGTGGGTTCTTAGTTTGGTCATGGGAGAGTGGGATTAGGTAGCAGATATGGATATGTGCAATCTGTTACTCCAGCTCAATCTGTGACATGTGCCATGTATCTGGGAGGTGTGGTTTCCTTTACTCATCTGCACCTCCTCTGGTTACAGAGTTTTAGACTCCGCATTTCTCTTTGTTTGTTGTGATAACAGTTTACCAATACTCAAGGTCATTAGCGCTGTCTCATTTAGGTGGTGTTTCTTGTCCCTACAGCATGTGTGGGGCTCCCTTCCTGAGATCTGCACCATAACAGACATGTATTACAACTCTTTCAGAACCTTTCTGTGACTGCCTGGTAGGGTTCCTGGAGAAAGAGTCTCAAAGGTGCTGAAGGTTCCTCAAGTTTCACATTGTCTTTCTAGTCCACTTAGCATTCACCAGTCTGTCAGCTATTCCAGCTAAACCACTCTTATTGGTATCTAGGTTCCTATTCTCAGGAAAATACAAGATCCTGGCTCTATTCTCCCTGAAAGCAGTCTCTCCTTTGACTTGGGAACCATTGCATGACTTATTCTATGACCACATGCTCTACTGCATTTGAAAAAATCATGAATTTGAAGCATTAGTCAAGCTTTTTGTTGTTGCTGTAATGATGTAGAGATGCTACTTATAACTCTCTACATTACGAGGTGGAAGCCAGAATCTTCACTGGTCTTTTAGAATACTGATGATGTTTTGTTTTTTTTGTTTGTTTTTAATTAAAATATACACAATTAACTAATGTCTACCTGAATTAACAAAGATTTAATAGGCCAAGCTATTACTTATTGGTATTTAATAAGTCAAGACTAAAAGAGCTTGAAAATCACTACATTTTAAAATATAATATTTTATAATTAAAAAGCTAGCATTTTGTTAATAAAATATGGTTTATATTTTACCAAGTTCTAATTTGAGATATTTTTCAATATTAAAAATTATTGAAATAAAAAATAAACTGAAAAAAATTGAAAATATAGAGATCTAAAGCTTATGAACAAAGAGACGTATTAGATGTATAGCACATTTGGTTGAGTTTGTTACTGCATTTCAGCACTTGACTGAATTCTGAACTTTATCACAGGCAAGGCAGAAATTTACCGGTAAGCTTGTTATCAGTCAAGTAAGTTCTGTTTGAATACCTCTTCTGTGTTGTAATAGAGACTTTCTCTAGGGTTCAGGTGTATATTAACAGTATACTAATTTTGGAAATGAAACCTTCCTAAACACAGATAAAAGCATATACCTAGAGGGAAATCCTGGCTAATTGTTCAGAAGTGATTCACTAATCCTTCCTAAGGGAAGACCAACCTAATAAAGGTGGCAATATATATTACTACAAATAATACTCTCTCAGGAAAGTATCTTACTCATGAAAGTAAGATGTTTGAAAAATTCTGCAGAATTCTTAATTAAATGAGTACCTGAAATTCCTGACACATGTAATGGTCTGATGTTACAAAAAAAAAAAAAAGCATTATAAAATCTATATTGATTTTATATTTTACATACACTCATATATATTTGTATATAATATATATGCATTTAAGTTATATGATTAAAATATACATTAGATAATTGTTCAGTATTAATAGTAAAATTATTATGTACCTTGATGTTGTAACCTGGCTAAGTTTGTGTGTGTGGGTGCATATGTGTGAGCTTGCTTGTGTGAGTATGTATCTTCTATAACTAAAGCCAAATGCTGTAAATACAAAAGTTTTGCAGATACCATAATGTAGTATGGATATATATATGTATGTATATGTATGTGTTTTACTTCAAATGCTCCTTGACTCAAATACATGAAAATCTGAACAGTGGGGATATTTTATGTAAAATTTGGACCCCCAAAACAGTACATGACTATAAGGAACATGAATAGAAAATAAGAAAAAAGAGAGTTTACAAACAGAGAGATAGAAATGAGTCTAATTTTGTATACGTTTTTGTGAGCAAGGAAAGTCAAATCTTTTGAAAAAAATTTAAATAGCTATAAAAATCAGTCTGAAATTTAGGGCAATGCACTCACTATAGGGTGAGTGGTACTTTCAAGAAGCTAGGACATTAGGCTTTTAAATTGGACTTTACCAGGTAAAGTTATTTATTTTTAGTAGCTTTTCTGCTCATTGAGCTATAATTAATATAACATTATATTAGTTTCAGGTGTACAATGTTATAATTTGATATTTGTATATATTGCAAAATGATCACCACAGTAAACCCAGTTCACAACCATCTTCATATGTAGTTATAAAACTTTTCTCTTGTGATGACAGATTCTAAGATCTACCTCCTAGCTTATTTTGAATATGCAATACAGTTCTAATAACTATAGTCACCATGATATATATTATATCCCCATAACATTCATTTTGTTACTGAAAATTGGTATCTTTTGACCACCTTCAGTCATTTTATCCATGTTTCATACCCCCCTCAGGTAGCAACCAATCTGTTCTATATATCTATGAGCTTGTTTTTGCTGTTATTATTGTTATTTTATTTTAGATTCCACAATAAGTGAGATCATATAAAAATTATCTTTTTATTTCTGACTTACTTCAGTTAGCACAATTTTCTCAGGGTCCATCCATGTTGTCACAAATGGCAAGATTTTAGTTTTTAATGGTTGAATAATAATCTTTTGGATATATCACTATTTTTTTTATCCATTCATTCATTAGTAAGCAGGTTGTTTCAATGTCTTAGCTTTTGTAAATAATGCTGCAATAAACACTGTGATGCAGATGTCTTTTTTCAAATTAGTGCTTTCATTTTCTTTGGATAAATACTCAGAAGCAGAATTTCTGGATTATATGTTAGTTCTATCATCAATTTTGGAGGAACCTCAGTACTATTTTCTATAGTGACTGCAATGATTTATTTAAAAACCAGAAAAACTTCATTTTTGAAGTAATTAGCAACTAGTAATTAAAAAGAAATAGATATAACTGGGTGTTTGGTAAGCCAATATTATGTCTTAATGGCCAAAACTGGGTACTTTCATTGTTTTATTGTTTTCTAAATATATTAGGATTTGAGCAGGAAAATACCTTTCTTATTCATTTCACCATGAATTCATTTTTATTATAAGAGAGCAAGATCAGTTATTACAATTGTTAGTCTGCATTTATTTAAAATCAACTCAGAATTTGGTGTTATATAATTTTTATGTATTTTAATAATGTCTTGGAAACATTAATTATTGCAATTATAATACAACCCCATTTTCTATATAGCTGAACTTCTTTTATAATATGTTTTATTTCCAACAACTTAATATCTACAGAACAGGCTTCACTTTCAGTTTTGAGTTTTAGAAAGCATAAAATAGTTTTCCCTCTGGTACTTTGTTAAAAATTAAGCACTACATTTAATTTTCACTTTAAATATTAAGGATTATAGTAATTTAGGAATTTCATTGACCATTACAAGTTAATAAAGTACATTTTGATTTTGTGAAATTATGTTCATGAAGAATACCTGTTTTATATAAAAATGACTGAGAATATTGAAACTCCTTTAGATTTTAATCAATGTCTCTGACAGTATCATGAAAAAGATAATATCCTCCTTATTTTTACACTATCTTTTAAAATAAATTCATTTTTCCAGTATTTGCCAATAAGAATGTTTTTTTTTTCTTCCCAATCTTAGTAGCCACTTTAACCAGTACACCAAACATTTCAACTAAAATTTTTGCAGTAGAGTTTTGCTCTGTCACTAAGATATTGATATGTAGGTATTGGTCTATGACTGTGAATTTATTCTTCTTTTTCATCTATGAAGTAAAATGTGCATGCATTAACAGCTGTTAATACTACTGTGATGTATGGGTTATCACAGATTTAATGAAACTTTGAGATTAATGACACTATAATGGTTTAATTAAAATAAATGAGAAAAAAGTAAAGATGAAATATAGTATTAGGATATATAAGTCATGGTCAGTTAAACAGATGAGATTAATACAAATTAAAATATTTAAAATATAAGTGCTTGACTTCACAAGAATTTTGACCATGATACAACACAAATCAATGTTTGCAAATGAACTATGCATCACTTCTACCAACATTAACTAAACACTTACACCAAGTACTACCAAACACAAATAAGAGAAAAGAAGAAATTATATTGCATTAAATTATATTATAAAATGTTAAAGAATATCATAATATATCTAATAATATGTGATAAAAGATGTAGTCTTAGTCAGCATGGGTTGTTATAACAAATCACCATAAACTATGTGGCTTAAACAATAAACATATATTTCTCACAATTCTGAAGGATAGAAAGTTCAAGATCAAGGTTTTGAAAGATCTGCTGTCTGGTGAGAACCAATTTCATAGTTTGCAGATGGCCTTCTTCATACTGTCTCCTTATATGGCAGAAAGCAGAGGGAGAAGAAAGCTCTTTTGTATCTTTTCTTATAAGGTCTATTCATTAGGGCTCCACCCTTACGACATTACTTTCCAAAGGTACCTATAAATATCATCACATTGGAGATTAGGCTTCTACATATGAATTTTAGGTGAACACAAACATTTAGCCCATAGTAGACATATGTAGAATATAAAAATGACAAGAACAATGATAACAATAGAAATAAAATGCTATGAAGTGCAATTCTAGGCATAATTTTATCAATTTGGAAAAGTAACAAAAACTACATGAAGTCAGAGGCATGCAAAATTATTATTTAAGCTTTAAAGTAATAATTTTGAAATTATGGGGTAATCTAGAATAATTTAATAGAAAATGTTTAATGAAAACTGATATTTCCTTCAGGTATTCAAATATTTCATAGTGTTTTTATATGGTTACTTGAAGGGCAAAAAACAAACAACAACAACAAAAAGTTTAGAAGGACAAAATTCTCTCCAGGAATAAAAAGCTATAAACTTATTAGTGTTGCTCCTTAGTATCTCTGAAAAACAGGAATCCAAGTAAGTGGCTCTGTTGACCCGGATTAGAGATTCTAGAACAATTATTTAGACTTTGTTTTTTTTTTAAGCACTGTGATTACTTAGTATGTGTGTGCTAGCCTATGTGTATGTGTGTGCATGTGTGGATATTAATTTATGATACCAATAAAAATTAAAATTTATTATATCAATAGACCAATTTATTTTTATTTTATTTTACACTGCTCCCAATTTATTTTTGATCTGAATGATATATACATATTTCAAAATATGTTTTTTGAAATTTATCTTACCTATATTTCTTTCTCTTTTTTTTTTAAGATTTATTTTTATTGTTTTTTGACAGAGAGAGAGAGACAGAGAGTAGGGGAAGGCCCAGAGTACTCTCCATAGTTGACAATATTAGTTGACCATATAATCTCATTCCACAGGTGGGCTCGGGGCTGTGCAGGGCAGGAAGCCTCCCGCATAGGCCCTGGCAAGAACTGAACTGGGTGCACACCCCAGTTCAGCATATGGGTCCGCCTGGGCCAGGGCCTGGATTGGATCCTCGGTCTCCCAGGGCTGCTAAGAGAGTGCTTAACCCACTGAGCCATCCCTGCTTCTCTATATTTCTTTCTTACCTTTATCCTTTTCTCATATCTTCTTTGTTCAAATAGATATTGACTACATCTATTAGAGAGAAAGAATTCATTTACAGGAAAGTTTAAAAATATCTCCCAATTCATAATGAACTACAATAGCAAAAACAGATAGATTTGCAGATATATAACAGATATTATGGATAAGATACATATACAGATATACGCACATGCATTCATACACACATAAATACTTATGTGTACACAACACATACCATACCCTACAAACACACACACACACATACACACACACATATAGTAAATAACTATCTTTTTTTTTCCGGCCATATCTAACTTCATAAATAATATATTATTAATTCTGTACATAGTATTTTATACTTATTATTCCAGTCAATATGTTTATTAAATGTGTAAACTAGATATATATGATAATTAATCTTGAAGGCAATCTGGATACTGCAGTGGACAAAATACAGTAGTAAGACCAATTTTTTTATTCAAATAGACATGAGATAGTAAACTAATACAATTATTAACATGTAAGGTACTCTTAAATACTATGAAGAAAGACAAAGTACTAGAAATTAGGACAGTATGTTGACACTTCTTTAGATCAGGAGGTCAGAGAAAGCCTCTATAGAAATGTGAGATTTAAGAAAAATTTTGATTAAAATGAGAGAGTGGACCATGTAAACTTTAGAAAGCATGACCACCACAATCAGAGGAAGCAGCAATTGCAAAGGCCTTGAGCATGATTGCATTGGTGAATTCGAAGGACAATAAAAAGGCAAATGTGTCTAAGAGAAACTGCAAAGGAAACCACCAGTAACTGAGGTGGGAGAAATAATTAGGAACCGTGGTTAGAAATTCAGCTGTATACCTAGGCAGGTAACTATTAGAGGGATTTACTGTGCTAAATGGTCTCTCTCACTATATGGAGCACATGATATAGGGGATATGAATAGAATGAAAATAAGAAACGGGTAAGGAGTATGGTGTCATAGACTTGTGGTAGCAGTGCTGGAGACGGTAAATATAGTATGCATCCAAAAATGTAAAGAAATCATAATTATATAGCTTGATGCACATTCACAAAATGAACATATCCTCCTGAGTATACATAATCCCAAACAAAACACAAACACTGCCAGCCTGCAGAAGGTTCACAATAAGAAAACACCTCCTCACAAAAGTGAGCACCATTTCAATTTCAACACTGAAGGTTCATGTTCAGTTTTCTTTTGCTTTGTATTGTGTTTCTGAGACAATTTATTTTATTGCACATAGTATAGTTTATTTATGTTTATTTACTTCATTGTAGGTTTCTGGTAGACATCTAGATTATTTCCAGTTTATGAAATTTTATATATATATATATATAAATTTGTATATATATATATATATATATAAAATTTTATATATAAAATTTTATATATATATATAAAATTTATATATATATAATATATATATAATAAAATATAAATATATGTTATTATTTTCTCTTGTTACTCTGCCTCATGTCTATTCAATTAGACCAGTTAATATAATCTTCTGAAATAATAGAGGAAAGTTTGTTCCTCTCCTGTAGCATTCTCACCAATAATGCATATTTTATAATTTTCTTTTTAGCCATTCTGATACATGTGGGCAGTAGTATCACATTATAGTTCAATTTACAGTTTCTTGGTACCTAAAAGAAAAAAAAGATTTTATTTTTATAGGACATTTGATTATCTTTCATTGCAAAGTGTTCATTTTAATCTTTTGTTATTGTATTGGGCTGTCTTTACTTTTCTTGAATCCACAGAATTTTAAAACAAAATTTGTTAAATAAGGAAAGCCAGGATGGCAGAGCAGGTTATGCGTTTGCTTTGCTGTCCTGGGGACCAAGGATCCAATACCAGCTCTGGCCCACATGGACCCATATGCTGAACTGGGTTGTGCTTCCCATGTGGGAGGCCCCCCATTTAGTTCTGTGCCCCTGATTTGGCTCCTGGCTCAAGGGGGTGTGCCTCCCATGTGGAAGGCCCCCAGCTCAATTCCTGCTCTGTGTGGCCCCTGCCCACCTGTGTGGATTGAAATTATGTGGAGAACTGATGACATGCAACTATGGACACTGCTCTGGGCCCTCCCCCTATTCTCTGTCTCTCTCTGTGCCTGTCTCTCTCTGTACCTGTCAAAACAATAAAATAAAATTTAAAAACTTGTAAAATATGTTTAATTAGAACATCTTCCCCTTCTATACCTCATCTTAATGGTGTCCTTTGATGAATCAATATTCCTAATTTCAATTTTAATACGTGCATATTGTACTCTTACTTTAAAATGGTCTTCGCCTATCCCAAGGTTAGAAATGCATTCACTTATGTTTTCTTTCAAAACCATGTGGTTTTATTTTTATATTTGAAACTAATTTTTGAGTATTGTCAGGTGGAAGTCAAGGTTCACTTTTTTACATATGAATATACAATTGATACAATAGTATTTGCTAACAGACCAGCTTTCTCCCAGTGCATCACATAAATAATAAATTAGGCTACAACATATGTTGGATCTGTCCCTAGGCTCTGTTTTGTTTTGTTTTTTTCTCAACTGGTCTCTGTATGTTTCCCTGTGCCAATACTACACTGTCTTAATTCCTGCAACTTTATAATTAGTCTTGATAGGTAAAAATATGAGTTCTTCAGCTTTTTTTCTTTTCAAGATTAGCTTGACTATTTTTGTGTAGAAATGTTTATTTCTTCATATATTTGATTTTTAGATTTTTAGGCAACATGATTGAGAATAATCTTCAGTTCTACTTAATTACTTTCCATCTTTGAGAGCAGGATGTATTGAATTAAAATAAGGTAAGTTCCATGAAAATAAAATATTTAAAATTTTATGCAATAAAACTTAAAATTATATATGAAGCACATCAGTAAATATCTGCATCTTTTTATACACATTTGATTTCCTCCTTTTGTTTTTTACTTATAACATTCAAAATGTAAGTTAAAATCTTATAAATAAATAACACTAATGTTTTTCTTTACTCCCTCTACACCACTTCCCTCACTCTCAGAATACTCCACACTAAAACACTTCTGATACCAGATTGTGAAATTTTCTCCAAGCAATTATATGATACCATCTGGGTGTCCTACTATTTGACTTAATCTGACACTATTTACCTGAGGTTATCATTAGATTCTAGAGGATAAAGGCTCAGTCCTATTAGGCTTCTCACCTCCCACATCCCACTTCTGATGTCAATCAGAACAGAAGTCTGGTTTGTTACCTGTCCTGACTGACTGGCTGTAAATCAGAGATTCCCACAGTCCCTACCTTGGGTTTGATAAGTTTGATAGGCTGACAGAACTCAGCAAAATATTTTATTTACTAGATTACTTGTTTATTATAAAAAGATATAACTGAGAAACAGCTATATGAAAGAAATGCATAGGGCAAAGTATGTGTGTAAAGGCACGGGGCTTCTATGCCCTCTCTTGGGTATGCTGCTTCATCAGCCTGGGAGTGCTCCAAATCTGAAGCTGACAGCATAGCATAACGGACTAGATATATTAAAATGTAGCTTTTAGTTAAAATTATTAAATTAGCTTTCCTTAAGAGCCATAGATAGCTGCACTGGAATAAAGTCATGGCCTAGGGCCAGTAAGCCAGCCAGTAAAGTAAGTTTCAGAAGGTCTGCTCTGCTTAAGATAATAGAAGAACATAGCCTGTTAAGCATGAAACTCATAGCTTTGTTCTTTACATTCTAATCTTAAGATAACATCACTAGCTCGCAACCTCAGCTTGTCTTATAGACCTATCCTATTGAAGACCACCTGGCCATAGTCACATCAACCTGGATAGGATGCCACCAGGGGCTGAATAAGTCAGAATGCTGAAGTTTACCGGTACATAAGAATTGACCAAACAACACAGCCCACTACCCTGGACCCCTTCCTCATGATTATTCATAATTATTGCTCTACAAAACCCCTTATGTGCCAACCATTGGGGAGTTTAGGATTTTACACACAAGTTGCCCATTCTCCATTGTGTAGTGCTATATACAAAACACTTCCTTTTACTGTACCCATATGTCAGCATAATTGGCTCTCTACAGGGTCCTGTGGACAGACTCTTTACTAGGTTACAAATCCCATCATTTTAGGTTTTTAGGGAGACTTCATTACGCAGGCATGATTGATTAAATAATTGACCATTGGTGATTAATTCAACCATCAGACTCTCTTCCCTCCTTGCAGGTCACAGGTAAGAGCTGAAATTTCAACCCTGCTAATTACATGGCTGTTTCCCTTGGCAACCAGCCCCCAAAGTCACCTCATTAACATAAACTCGGGTGAGGTGGAAAGGAACATTTTATGAATAAGGACAGAGCTATTTTAGGAACTGGGAACAAAATGATTCTAACAAAAGATGCTCCTATGACTCTAATAGATAAAATGAGAAAAGTCTTAGGAGCTACATACCAGGAACACTGGACAAAGACCAAATAAATATATATTACTTATTCAAAACTATACTATTACAAAATTTAAAGATGAAAAATGTAAGCTTATTGTACTATAAAATATTATATGAGCAATGTTTATAAAAATCATTTATATTATGAAAATTTGCCAAGATTTAGAATTAGATGCATAATGTAATTTTGCACAGAAAACTAACACAATTCCTTTGTAAAAATCAAAGTCCTAGTAAAAAATTAAGCATTTTCTATCATTTATTAAGTAAATAAATCTTGTCTCCAACTCCAAGTTCATAACTTTAAAGATCAGCATGAGACTAATTAAGGGATAGCAACAAGAATTATCTAGTTGCTCCAGCCCAAATATTTGGAATCAACTCTGATGAACTTATTTGCATTCTTATCTAATTAATCAGCAAGTATATTTAGCTGTACCAATGTAATACGTATATAAACTGGCTTCCTATCACTTTGCCTTCACCAGTCAGGTCAAGCCACATGACTGGCAAATACCTCCAAATGGGTCTCCCTGACTGATCTCTTGGAAAGACCAGTTTTCAAGTAAATAGTGAAGACTTTTCAAAAATATAAGTAAAATCATGCCAAAACCTTGCTCTAAACTCACAATGATAAAATTCACAACACACGTAGATTAAAATCTAAATGCTCACATGGTCTGTGATGGGATTCAGGACATACTATCCCCAAACATGGACTATTGGCCTATTGAGTGTCTTTAGTTAAAGGAAACTGAGATGACAGGAGAAGCAGGAAGGTTGCTCTGACCTCACTCTCTTTACCCTTCTTTCCTGAAACCGGACATACTGGTAAAACTCTCCTGTGAGAGGTGCTCTCTCAACACCTAGTAGAAAGGAAAGTATTATATCACCAGAGAGAAAATTTGAGGCTGAGAAACCTGTATAAATAAACCTTGTTAAATGGCCTTATTTCCCAGTAACTTCTTCACCATTTACTACCCCTAGCCCAAATAACTTTGTCTTATAAATTCATCACATTTATTGTATATTTGTCTAAATGGTATAAAACTTCCTACTTTGGTCATTATTTACTTGTGTAGGATCCTATGTATATGTAAAAATTTTATTAAATGTGAATGCTTTCTCCTGATAATATCACTTTGACAGTTTAATTTTCAGGCCCACCCAGGGATCCTAGGAATAGTGATGAAAACTTTCTCCTTCTCTACACCTGTAAGGTATCACTAACTGTTGAGCCTGATATCTCTACCTACTTTTCCTTCAGTTCCGGTATCCCTGATATGTCAGCCTCACTACTCTTCTTTAGCTATGTAAAGCATCCTTCCTCCTCAGGTCCTTTATATTTACTGCTTCCTCTTCTTAGAAAGCCTTTTCTGGAGATATTTGCACAACTTGTTCTTTTATCACTATCTCTTCACACATGTCACTAATATAGTGGATGTCCTGATTATCAATCTAAAATAACATCATTTCTTTCAGAGTTCCTAACACATTGTAGTTTACTATCTATTTACTTTTTAAATTATTATATTTCTTGCCTATTCAAATGTTTGTGGTGTGAAAACAGGATAATCTTTGTTCTCTACATTGTTTTATGCCATTTAGGACAGAACCTGACATAGTAAGGTATCTAATATATGAGGGCTGTCTAGAAAAATTCCAGCCATAAATGCCTCTATTTTTTAATATTACATGGCTGGATACTTTCCAGACATCCCTCGTATATTTGTCAACTATATGAATGGATAATGAATCCTTTCTCTTTAGAGGTTTCTAATTCTGAAAATTCACATGTACATACCTGCTGTTCTCCACTTCTATGAAACCTTATTTACTAATAAACTTATTAAAAATATCATGCATGTTCTAAACTTCAGTCTTCATTAAATTACTTCCTCCATCAATACTAATAAACATCTTTGATTTAACATTATATAAAAGATGAACACATTCCATTAATTCAAAATATATTTATTAAGTTTAAGCATATTTGTTATTGGAGATATTTATATTCCACTTCCCACACACTGTTTTTCAAATGGAGGAGATAGACAAATAAATCAGTAAGTGTCTAAAATACCAAAATAAATTATAACATAGGGTTCCAAATGAACACATTAAGAGAGGCCCCTCATCTAGGATTGTAGGCCAGGATAGAATGTCAGGAAAGAAACCTGACTGGATTGATTAGTAAACTAATAATAATAATAATAATAATAATAATAAATAAAGTAAAAAAAACAAAACAAGATAAAAAAATTCTCAAAATTGTTTTTCACTCCAATATTTATTTTTCAAATTTTAGCCACTTATGATACATTTAGGCTTGAAATTCTATTTTCTAAATTACTGCTAAAAATATCAAATTGTACAAGGTAAAGACTGGCAGAACTGGAAAACTTCTCCTGAATCAATCTAAATTACAAATTGCTAATTATTATGCTTAAGTTCCTGATCAGCAGGATACCAATAGCATTATCTAAACCACATTCGTTGTTGTCAATGGAAAAAAAAAAAGTGTCATTTGGAAGAGAAGAAACTGCTTTCCTAGTGATGAGATGAGTCATATTTGCTCATTCTTGCTATCGACAAAGCCTATCATGTCATAGAAAGAAATGTTTGATAAGCATGTCTTACTTGTGAGTTATTTTAAAAAGGAAAATTATATTCTAAGATGTAGTCAATGAGTCTTAATAAAAATTCTTGTTATCTTCAAAACCTGAGAAAATTAAATATACATCAAGTATAGAAAATGTGTTTATAAACCATATTTTTAATCTTTATACACTATTTTCAGCTGAATAAAACTGACAGAATATTAATATAAATGAAAGAAAAATTCAGAATTTATATTCAAGAACTGTAAGTTTTAGGTTTGGCATAAATAGTTACCACTTTCATTGAAGATAATAAAAACAATCAGAGTGCTGAATAATAAATTCCATAAATTCTTCACAACAGTAATGTATTGAAATAAAAAGGGAATAAGGCGTGGAGAGAAAATGGAAGCCTTTCCTATTTGTGTAAAATTTAACACAAATTCTCCACTCAGAATAATATTAGATGAAGCCCTTATAAAATTATTTTGAAATTCTTATAATTAGTGAAATAAGATAGTTGATATGCTCTTGTAGACTAAATTAACATTAAGAAGTTCCAGAACAAATTTTTATATAATATTGTGTTGACACTGAGAGAGAAAGAGAGAGAGAGAGAGAGAGAGAGAGACCTACCTATTTTCTTTTAATCTAATAAAATTTCTTCAAAATTGAAAGGCATATCTGTAACTTACCCACCCAATCTTTTTTGACTGTCAAAGGTTTAAATTTAACAGATAATTTATTTTAACAGTTACAGTATAAATCTGGAAACGTATATTTTTTAACCTCATGTATATGAGGGCTGTCTGGAAATATCCAGCTATGTAATATAAAAAACAGAGGCAGTTACGGCTGGATTTTTTTCTGGACAGCCCTTGTACATCGGAGCAGAATGAGTGAACTCCCTGAGATGGCCCAAGCCACTACTTTAAATATCAGCTTAAACCTTAAAGACAAAGAAAGGTGTGTGCTTGCAGGAAGGGGAGTGGAGGCAAATAGCAGGTAGGTTAGAGCAGGAAATATTTCTTAAACATATGTGGTCCTGTCACACCAAAAATTTTCAGTTGGAAAGTTATTTCTGGTAATAGCTTTTGTCCTGGTACAGATTCCTTTCTAAGGTGATTTTTTTTTGTAACTGTAGATTTCTCTTACAAAAGTGTAACTTTTCGTCTTAAAGTGTTTTGTAATTTCTTAAAATAATCCTATGGCAAAGAGGTGTATTTTGAGATGGCATATTCTGTTACACTTCAACCTTTACCTTGACTTATTCTTCTTTCTTCTTTTGAAAATGTCTTTGTTTGCCAGCTCTCATTTCATACATATGAAAATTAATTTAAGTGTCCCATTGTTTATTTTATGTACTATTTATTGATGGACAATTTACTAGCAGATAAAAATTAATGTAACACATACTTTTTAACCTTAGAAGATTCTGAGTCCTTTTACAGTTTCTAGTAGATTTTCAGGCAATTATCTTCAGTTTGGTTGTATAAATATGTTATGTACAAATAATAATAATTTTGATTCTTAATTTCAAAGTTTTTAATTTATCTTATTTTGACTTATTTCTTCATAAATATATTAGATAATTGTGGACATTTATAATTTGTTAAAGACTTTAAAGTGTACATGTTTTTTTACCATCCATTGTGTGTTAAGCAATTACATTAATTACACACACACATATACATAGACATGTATTGAATTTTAAAAATATTTACTTGGCAAATCAAGCTTATTTACTATTTTTAATTTACTTCATGGTATATTAAAAATGAGCAAAATTGTGTTATTTTAATAACTACAAATGATTGTGGAATAATAAATAGTTTGATAGGGCAACAAATTTTTTTTGTTAATATTGTGTTTGAAATATTTGTTTCAATTTTTATAAATGAGACAGCCAATATTTGAAAATTATTTAGAACAGTTAATGACACATACATAGTAATGTTTCATAAGTGCTGAAACTGTATTTTCAATGCATGAGGTTTAGTAATTCTTAATTCCTTTTTTTTTTTTTTTTTTTGGATATACCACATTTTATTTATCCATTCATCAGTTAATGGACATTCGGATTCTCTTACTTTTTGAATATTAAGAATAATGGTATTGTGAAAATTTGTGTACAGCTTTTTGTGTGTACTTTTGCATTAATATCCTTTGGGTGTACACTAGGAGTGGAAATGCTGGGTTACACAGCTGTGTTTAACTTCTTGAGGAACTGCTCGACTGTTTACAGAACCACCTGCACAATATTACATTCCCAGACAGCAGGATAGGATGATTCGTTTTTATAGGATGATTTGTTTTTCCACATCCTCTCCAACACTTGCCTGTCTTTTGGATTATAGCCATCCTAGTGGGTGTGCTGTAGCATTTCTTCGTGGTTGTGATTGTATATTCCTAATGACTAATAACATTCATCATCTTATCAGGTGCTTATTTGTGATTTGTATGCCCTTTTTTGAGAAGTGAGGACATAGATTTTTTTTGTTGTCGTCAAATTTATTGGGGTGACATTGGTTGGCAACATAGTTTCCAGGTATACAACTCTACATTACATTATCTATGCATTGCATTATATGCTCACCACCCAGAATCAGCTGTCCCTCCATCACTACATATCTGGTGCCCACTCCCAACTCTCCCCACCACTCTCCCTCCCCACTCCCCCCTTTCCCTCAGGTAACCACCAAAGTATTGAGTGTGTCCATAGGTTTTTGGGTTGTTTTTTTTTTTGTAACTTTCAGTTTTATATTCTACCTATAAGTGAGGTCATATGTTTCTTGATTCTTTCAATCTGACATATTTGGCTTAATAAGATGGTTTCAAGGTCCATCCATGTTGTCACAAATGACTGTATTTCATCTTTTCTTATCGCTGAGTAGTATTCCGTTGTGTAAATGTACCACAATTTCTTTTTTTTTAATTGTTTTTGACAGAGAGAGAGAGAGAGAGAGAGAGAGAGACAGAGACAGAGACAGAGACAGAGACAGAGAGAGAACTGAACTGGGGAACTCCCCAGTTCAGCACATGGGTCCGCACGGGCCGAAGCCTGGATTCAATCCTTGGTCTCCAGCGCTGCAAAGTGAGCGCTTAACCCACTAAGCCATCCCGGCTTTCCCACAACTTCTTTATCTAGTCATCTATCAAAGGATATTTTGGTTGATTCCATGACTTGGCCACCATGAACAGTGCTGCAGTGAACATTAGGGTACATATATCTTTGTGGATTAAGGTTTTCAGGTTTTTTTGGGTAGATACCCAGCAGAGGGATTGCTGGGTCATATGGCAATTTCATTTCCAATTTTTTGAGGAGTCTCCATACTGCCTTCCAAAGTGGTTGTACCAGTTTACATTCCAACAAGCAATGTATGAGGGTTTCTTTTTCTTCACAGCCTCTTCAGCATTTGTCTTATTGATTATAGCCATTCTAACAGGTATGAGATGATGTCTCATTGTGGTTCTTATTTGCATCTCCCTAATTGCTAGTGAAGTTGAGCATTTTTTCATATATTTGTTGTCCGTTTGTATGTCTTCACGAGAGAAGTGTCTCTTTAGGTCCTCTGCCCATTTTTTAAGCTGGATTGCTTGTTTTTTTGTTGTTGAGTTGTACAAGTTTTTTGTATATTTTTGATATTAGCTGACTATCAGAGGCATTGTTTACAAATATTTTCTCCTAGTTAGTTGGTTTCCTCTTTGTTTTATTGATGGTTTCCTTTGCAGTACAGAAGCATTTCAGACAATAAAGTCCCTTTTGTTTATTTTTGCTTTTACTTCCCTTGCCACTGAGGTCAGGTTTATAAAGTCCTTCCTGAACCCCAGATCTATAAGTTTAGTACCAATGTTTTCTTCTATGTAATCTATTGTTTCAGGTCTTATTTGGGGGTCTTTAATCCATTTTCAGTTAGTTTTGATATATGGTGACAGATCAGAGTTCCCATTCAATCTTTTGCATGTGGTTTTCCAATTTTCTTAGCATGGTTTACTGAAGAGGCTTTCTTTTCTCCACTGCATATTTTTTGCTCTTTCATCAAAATAGCCTGTCCATATATTTGTGGGTATATTTCTGTGTTTTCATTTATGTTCCATTGGCCAGTGTATCTGTTTTTTCTGCCAATACCAAACTATTTTGATTACTGAAGCTTTGTAGTACAGATTAAAGTCAAGCAGTGAGATGCCGCCATCTTTACCCTTTTTTCTTAGTATAGCTTTGGCTATTTGGGGTCTTTTGAGGTTCCATACAAATTTGTTAATTTTTAAAAAATCTATTTCTTGAAAGAATGCCTGTGGGATTTTGATGGGAATGGCATTGAATCTGTATATTGCTTTAGGTAGTATGGTCATTTTAATTATATTGATTCTTCCAATCTATGAACACAGAATATCTTTCATTTTCTTTGTGTCTTCTATAATTTCTTCTAACAGTGTCTTATAGTTTTTGGTGTATGGGTCCTTCACATTCTTTGTTATATTTATTCCTCGGTATTTCATTTTTTTGTTTGCAATAACAAAGGGAATGGATCCCCTCATCTCTCTTTCTGAAGTTTCATTGTTGGTATATAAAAATGCAGTCAATATTTACATATTAATTTTATATCCCGCAACTCTACTGTATTTGTCTATGGTTTATAATAAATTTCTGATAGAGTCTTTAGAGTGTTCTATGTAAAGGATCATGTCATCTGCAACAAGCGACAGTTTGACTTCTTATCTCCCAATTCTAATACTTCCATTCTTTCTATTGCCTGATTGCTCTGGCTAGAACTTCCAGCACTATGTTGAAATGCAGTGGTGACAGGATGCATCCCTATCTTGTTGCTGTTTTTAGAAAAATAGGCTTTAGCTTTTCCCCATTCAATATAATATTTGCTGAGGATTTGCCATTTATGGCCTTTATTATGTTTAGGTACTTTCCTTCAATTCCCATTTTATTCAGTGTTTTGGTCATAAATGGGTATTGTGTCTTGTCAAATGCTTTTTCTGCATCACTTGAGATCGTCATGTGGTTTTTATCCTTTGTTTGGTTTATGTGCTGGATTACATTGATAGATTTGCAAGTATTTCTTGTGCCCCTGGGATGAATCCCACTTGATCATGATGAATAATCTTTTTAATGCATTGTTGTATTCTGTTTGCTAATATTTTGTTAAGGATTTTGCATCAGTGTTCATCAGGGAGATTGGCCTATAGTTATCCTTTTTAGTATCGTCCTTCTCAGGTTTTGATATTAAGGAAATATTGGCTTCATAGAATGAGTTGGGTAGTATTGTCTCCTTTTGAATTTTTTGGAGTAATCTGAGGAGGATGAGTGTTAGTTCTTCTTTGAAGGCTTGATAAAACTCATTGTTAAAACCATATGGTCTAGGACTTTTGCCTTTGGGCAGGTTTTGGATAGTTGTTTCAAGTTCTGTACTGTTGATTGGTCAATTTAGGTTATCCAGTTCTTCTTGGCTCGGTCTATATAAACTATGTTTCTAGAAATTTGTCTATTTTCTCTAGATAGTCAAATTTGGTGGCAAGAGTCTTTCATTATTATTTCTTATGATTTTTTGTATTTCTGTAGTATCAGTTGTGATCTCTTTCCTATCATTTGAAATTCTGGAAATATGAAATTTTTCTCTTTGTTCTTTGGTAAGCCTAGCCAGTGGTTTGTCAATTTCATTGATTTTTTTCAAAGAACCAGCTCTTTGTTGCATTAATTGTACCTATTTTTTTTTCTGTTCTGAATTTCCCTAAGTTCTGCTTTCATTATTATTAGTTCGTTCCTTCTGCTGGCTTTGGGGTTCTTTTATTCCTCTTTTCTAGTTCTTTAAGATGGGAAATTAGAGTATTTACTTGTAGTGTTTTTTTATTTTTGTTTTGTTTCTTGAAATAGGCCTGTAACAATAAAAATCTTTCTTTTATTACTGCTTTCACTCTGTTCTAGAAATTTTGGTATGTTGTGTTTTCATTGTCATTCATTCCTACAAATTTTTTAATCTCTTGTTTTATTTCTACTTTGATCCAATCATTTTTTAATAGCGTGTTGTTTGATCTCCACACATATGCGAATTTTTCTGCTCTTTTTTTACAGTTGATTTCTAGTTTTAAAGCTTTGTGTTCTGAGAATACACTTGGTATGATTTGAATGTTCTTAAATTAGCTCAGGTTGGATTTAAATCTCAGGATATGGTTTATCTTTGACAATTTCTATATGTGCTAGAATAAAATGTATAGTCCTGTGTTACAGGATGGAGTGTCCTATAAATGTCAATTATGTCCAAGTCCTGTAATGTATCATTTAATGCTGCTATTTCCTTATTTATTTTGTGCTTGGATGACCTGGCCAAGGTTGTCAAGGGGGTGTTTAGATTCTCCCTGCTATCATTGTATTTTTCTCAAATTCTCCTGTTAGATCTGTGAGTAATTGCTTTCTAAATTTTGGTGCTTCCTGATTAAGGGTATATTTACTAATGAGTGTCATGTTCTCTTAATGTATTTTCCTTTTTATTATTTATCATTATGGACATCTTTATCTTTTATTACTTTTTTAATCCTGATGTCTATGTCATCAGAAATCAGTATGGCCACTTCAGCTTTTCTCTGCATATTATTTGCATGGAGTATTGTTTTTCATTCTTTTACCCTGAGCCTATGTTTGTTCTTGTGGCTGAGGTGCATCTCTTATAGGCAGCGTATGGTTGGATTTTGGTTTTTAATCCAGTCAACTACTCTGCTACTCATTATTGGTGAATTCAGTCCATTTACATTTAGGGTGATGATTGATATGTGAGGATTTCCTGTATCCATTTCTTCCTTCCTTTTTATTTCTTTGTTGTCCCAACTTTTCACCATTTATTTTGATTTCTTGATTCAGGTTTAATAGCCTCCTTTAGTATTTCTTGAAATGCTGGTCTTGTGCTGGAGAATTCCCTCTGCTTCTGTATATCTGAAAGGAACTTAATTGCTCCCTCATATCTAAAAGTTAATTTTGTTGGATATTTCAGTCTTGGCTGAAAATTTCTCTCTTAAAATTTTGAAGATTTGGATCCACTTCCTCCTGGCTTGCAGAATTTCTGCTGAGAAGTCTGCTGATAGCCTGATAGGTTTTCCTTGGAAAGTTTATATATATATACACACCCCCCCCCCACACACACACACACACATACATAGACACAGACACACACACACACACACACACACACACACATACATATTCCCACTGGCAGCCTTGAGGATTCTTTCTTTGTCTTTGTTTTTTGCTATCTTCAAAACAAAGTGCCTTGGAGAAGATCTGCTAGCATCTAGGTAGCTAGGGATTCTATTTTCCTGTTGAATTTGGGGTTCTATTTCTTTCCATAGATTAGGAAAATTCTCATCTATGATCTGCTTTAAAAAACTCTGAGAAAATTTTATCTCACTTCCTTCTGGTACCCCTGTTATTCTAATGTTGCTCTTTCTGATGGAGTCAGAAAGTTCTTATAGGGTTCTTTTATTTCTCTTGATTCTCATATTCCTTTCTTCTTCCATTGTGAAATTTCCTTGTTTCTATTTTTGATACCACTAATTCTTTCCTCCAGCTGGTCAGCCCTGTTTTCTATGTTGGTTAGTTTTGTTTTTTATTTCTCAGCTCTCCCATTATGCCTTTCATTTCAAGGAGTTTATTTTGGTTCTGCTCTAACTTCTCAATTTTGATGGTAAACTTTTCATTTTGATAAGAACTTTTCTTATTGAGATAAGTTAACTGTGTCTGAATATTTTGCCAACATTTACTGAGCTCTCTGAGTGCCTTGAGAATTACAGCCTTGAATTCTGTTTCATTTAGATTATTTGCTTCCAAGACTGTAATTTCCTTTTCTAAAGATTTTCCATATTCTTTGGGAGTGACTTTGGATTCTGGTGTGTTCATTGTGTTTGGTGTTTTGTTTTTATTTTTTTCACCTGAGACATAAGTATGTTTTCCTTCTGGGGGCTGTCCTAGAAGATGGACTTCTTCCTCTTTCTCTCTCTCTTTTTTTTTTTTTGTCCCAACTGTCTTAGTCTCAATGCTCCCCCTATTTGGGAGAATGAGGTAGGTTGTGGTCTGACTGCAGCCTGGTATACTTCTGCTGTGTAGCAGGTTGCAGTAAAGGCTCAGTTGAGGAGGTCGAGTTTTGGGAGAGGGTTGAGGGAAGCAGTCAATTTCTGTGTCCTGGGGTTGCATTCCAGGTCAATGGCTTAGCTGAGAGAAGGTAGAGTAGCTGAAATGTGGGTGGGGTTGAGGGAGTATGGGTAGTTGCTGAGGTGGGCCTGAGACACAATAGCAAATTCTTCTGTCAGCAGGGGCTAGCGGGTCATTCTCTGCCCTCTGCTCCTCTCTAGCTGCTCTTTGACTTTAAGAGTCAGTGGCTTGGAAAGCAGCTCCCTAAAATCTGATTTGTGTTCTGCTCAGCTGTGTTGTGTCGCTTCTGTAAGCCAGCAGTGTGGCTTGCCAAGCTGCAGCTGGTAGGCAGGTCCCTGTCCTTTCACCACCCATGAAATTCAGCTGCCCCTGCTCCATGGTCCCTATTCCACCTCAGGCACTTGAGTTCGGATGTTAAATTGTCTACGTACCCATGGGGCGTCTACTCTCCTAGGGTCTTAGCTTCCAGCCTGCCAAGGATCTAGCTCGACTTTGACTCTGGTTTCTCAATTCCCCTTTTTTCTGACAAGCTCCAGGTCACGTCCGAAGTCCCTGTCTCCATACTGCTCCTTCCCTCTCCCACTCACCCCTTTTCCTCTAACCTTCGGGTATTGTTTTGCAATGTGTGGCTCTCTCAGTCTAGGGTGTTTCTCAGGATTTCCTCTGTGGATTCCCCTTTGTTCAAAAGTCTCTTCCCAGGTAGGTATCTGGATTGTCCTTTCACACCACCATCTTGTTGCTCTCTTAATTCTTGATTCTTCATTTAAAAACTCTGTCACTGTCTTATGTCTTACTGTTATCAACAACAAAAAGAACAACAACAACTATAAAAATTGCTTACTTGCTCCCATATTTAATCCTCTAGCTTATCTCATTTAAACTTTTCACAAGTTGGTAGTGATTTTTTATAATTTTATTCTATATAGCTTTATAATTAAGTACCACTATGTTCTGTTTCATCCAATTTATACATATTGACTCTTCATAAATAAAGATGAGAAAAATTAACTCATACAATTCTTCACATTTTCTCTCCAATCCACACACATACACAATACATAATAATATTTTTAAGCATTAATAATTTATAAAACCCTTCATTGATATTTCACTCCTTATCTATAGTTATATGAATTCAATATTTATCATTATTCTTTCCTCCGAAAAACTTATTTTATTTTTTGGTTGGATAGAATCTATAATATGCATGCCAAATAAAATTGTTCTCTGAAACAATAAACAGTACTACAACACAATTTTTTGAGGCAATAAAAATGTTGATAATTATAAAGATTTATTTTTGTTTGTTATGTAGTTTCTTTTGACAAAGAGAGACAGACAGAGAAAGACAGAGAGAAGAGGGAGGGCCCAGAGCAGTCTCTATAGTTGACAGCATTAGTTTTTCATATAATTTCACTCCACAGGTGGATGCAGGGCTGCACAGGGCAGGAACTGGGCTGGGAGCCTCCCACATAGGCCCTGGCAAGAACTGAACTGGGGGTACACCCCAGATCACCATATGGGTCCTCATGGGCGGGGGCCGGGTTTTGAAACTCAGGCTCCAGGGCTGCAAAGCGAGTGCTTAACCCATTGAGCCATCCCAACTTCCCCAACTTGATAACTTAAAATTAGAATTTTAGACTTTGACAGCAGATTACTTGATAAAATAATATTAATAATAATAATGTTTGAATGCAGTTATTTCTTATATCAAATGGTGTTAGGTTAAGATTACTGGTTCAAATATATTTATTACCAGGCATTGTATCCTATAAAATTTCTTAGTAAAAATTTCAAAATATTCTTGTAATAATTTTCAAACATAAGTTAATTTTTAAATATTTCATTATATTGTGATACTATGTGTATTCTTATGTGTGATTCATTATGGGTTGAGATTCTGAGGACATATAAGAATTAATAATTAGAGGTTATATTTGATCACTTAAAAATAAGAAAATCTTCCCTTTCCTTTTTTCTTTAGAAAAATTACAATATAAATTCTTTTGAAAACAAAATAGGCCTTTTTGGCAGCTTTATGACTGAGAGACACCTTTTTCAAGGGCTAAATTGACATCTCTGAAATGTGAACTCAAGAAAGGTGGTATTTTTATCTCCTAATTTTTATGGGAGAAGTCTGAAATTTTTGATGGATACCTTGTTTCATGTTGTAATACTACTTCCTGTCAAAAAGATAAAAAAAGTAAAGTCCGTTTAACTACAACAGGTAGTCACCCTGATTAACAGATGATTTTAGGATGAACTCTGTATGACAAATGTGCTATCAAATCTTTTTACTTAAAGACTAGTTGTTCATTTTGCAAACATATATGCAATGGTTGTATTTTCTTGGCTACACAGAAGGGTGAAAACCCTGTCTTTGCACTCTTAGTAGATTGCTTGTCATGGCCATCACGTTCTGGTAATACTTTTTAAGTAATAAAGTGTTTGTTTTTTTCTCTACTACCTTTGTGGAGAGGTTTTCTGGGTTGAAGCAGGTTTTTTGGGTTTTTTTTTTGTTGTTGTTTTGTTTTCTTAATTACATTTTCTCAGCACACATAATTTTATATACAGTGTTCCCTCGCCACTTCACGCTTCATGTTTTGAGGCTTCAGTGCTTCGCGGGTTTTTCCAAAATATTCATCAAAAAATAAAAATGAAAAAATACCACCATGTAGGCAGCCACATGATGGAAAGGAGCGTTCTTTCATGTGGATGCACGAGAGAGAAGGATCCCTGCATGTCAAACAAAGAGATGAGCTGACTCAGAGTCCATCCCACGGGCTCTCATAAAGGCGCGTGATGGGTTTCCGGTGCGACATCGACCCATGAGAGGACGAGTGGCTTTATCCCTGTGAGGTGATTGTCTGCGCATCATCGCAGCCTCACCTAGCATCTTCTCTTGTTGTATCTCGCCAG
>PVKE010007157.1:0-51679 GCA_004027555.1 Craseonycteris thonglongyai | reverse complement strand
GAATGTTGGTGCTTGAATTAGAGCAATGAACAAATGTTAAATTTCTTGTTATACTCGGCAAGAGTGGAAGTAAAATCTGGGACATGTTATTCCAAGCTGATAGGGATAATGCCATGAAGAAAACAGCAGTGTACAAATGGAGAAAATGTTTTTCTGAAGGGAGAGAAAGTGTCACTGATGATGAGAGGTCAGGGTGGCCAGTAACAAGCAGAACTGATAAAACATTGCAAAAATTCGTTGAATTGTGTGTCCAAATCATCAGCTGACTGTGAGAAGCATGGCAGACCAAGTAAACCTCAATAGAGAAACAATTTAAAAAATCTTAACTGAAAATCTTGGCATGGAAAGGTGTGCACAAAAATGGTCCAGAAGGTGCTCACCAATGAGTGAAAGCAAAAGAGTCAAAGTTTGCCAAGCCCTCTTGGAGAGACAAGATAATGTTTTGGGCCATGTTATCACTGGTGATGAAACATGAGTGTACAACCCTGAAACAAAGCATCACAGTGCACAAAGGTAGTCAGCCAATTCTCCAATTCCAAAAAAATTTCATCAGTTCAAATCAAGAGTTAAAACAATGTTGCTAACCTTCCTTGATATCAGAGGGGATTGTTCATTATGAATTTGTACCAACTGGATAAACAGTCAACCCAGTTGATTATATGAAATTACTGAAAAGGCTGCATGAAAAAGTTAGATGAAAAAGACTTGAACTTTTCACCAACAACCCAGGGCTCTTGCATCACGATAGTTATCCAGCTCACACAGCGTTGCCTATGAGGAAGTTTTTAGCCAGTAAACAAATAACTGTATTGGAACACCCTCCCTACTCACCTAATCTAGCCCCCAACAACTATTTTTTTTACCTGAAGATAAAGAAAATATTGAAATGTTGACATTTTTATCACATTCAGGATGTTAAGGGTAATATAACGATGGCTATGACAGCCATTCCAGAAAAAATGTTCCAAAATTGCCTTGAAGGCATGGTTATTGGTGAATAGCTTCCCAGGCAGAATACTTTGAAGGTGATCATAGTGATATTCAGCAATGAGTTATGAAGCACTTTGTTTAGGATGAATTCATGAACTTAATTGTCATACCTGGGATGTCAATTATATCTCAAAAAAGACTCATTAAAAAATGGAAAGGTACAAACTGATATCATAAGGATTGGAAGAGGCCAAGAACATATATACATAAAGAAAAAGAAACACTGGAATAACATACATAGAGCAAATGGAAGCGGCTACTTATAAGGAGGAAGTAATGAGGTGATAGAGAACAGGCAGAAAGAAAGAGTAGTGGGAGTCAGACTTCTCCATCTACACCATTTTATATTTGACTTTTGAATTATTTAACTACAAGTTCAAAAAAAATTTTTAATTCTCAGTTAAACACACACACACATGTACATTAGGTAATCAAATATAGAGATCTAAACTGGACCAGTCTTACTCGATGGAATCAAGATTGACACCCAGAATACGCCAAACCGAGTGATTAGTGGTCCTTCAGAATTTTAACCAAGCTTACTTCCTTTTTTGGGTTAGTGTGTTCCAAGAGTGAAAAAAAAAAGGAGGGGAGGGGAGATAGAATTAATAGGATTAGTAAGAGCTTAAGAGTTTAAGAAATTTAGAATTACATTATCCTCTTCACTCCCCTAGCATATAAATGACCTCAGGTCCAGAAAGTGTCAGTCACATGCCCACACAATTGGAGGGAGAGGCAGCCCTGCCATCGGGCTCTCCAGGCCCCGGTCACTACCCTGTGCTCAATCATGGGTTCCCTGGCAAAATGGAGGATGGGCTCTAATACTGTCCTCAAAATGCGGTTAACTTTAGATATCCTACAAGGAAAGATAAGGCAAGGAACTAAAACCTTTACAGCCCTGAGAAGTAAAAAAAGGAGAAACTTAATAAAAGTGAATCTTATATTAAATCTAATAAGTTGGAAAGGGAGCAGCTGTTCTCAATCTTTAGTGAAGAGGAAACTAGAATTCATGCCACAACATGAGGTATGAGATAAAAAGAGGAAATTCCTAATCTGGTTATAGATGAAGACATCATCAAAGCCAGCTGTGAGGTTGCCTTCACTGGAGGTCCTTCAAAAGAGATTTTTCTTCAGAAGAGATTTTCCTTCCTCTTCAATAAGTTCATCCTAAATTATGTCTCATTTAACATACCTCCATGATTTGAGAAGAATCTCGCCTAAGGCACCAAGTACCCCCTCGTTCACCATTCACCAAATACTGACTATAGAGGCTCTGTCCACACGTTCCCCACTTTAGTGGAGAGAGGTTGGGTGCTGTGCTCAGAGAAGCTCCCTGCCAAGTTTCTGCTACGGGGCAAGGTTGGAGTGCAGAGTACAGTGTGCTGAGTGGGCTGTGACGATGAAGAGTGTACACTCTGAAATCACGCTGCCTGCTTATAACTGTAGTTCTGTCATGTGTTGTGTTATGGGGGTGGTCAGGAAATCCGTGGAATGGAGGGGAAGAAGGGGAAAAAGAAGAAATATATATATATATATATATATATATATGAAGAAATATATATATATATAGTATAAGAAGAAATATATATATAGTATTTTTTATATAAGAAGAAATATATATATATATAGTATTTTTTTCTTTTCTATATATTTACCCTTAACCCTAATACACACTTCAGATCTTTCAAAAAGTTGATTTACACCCTCAAAAAATGTTTTCTTTTTGCCCTCAAATTAAAGCTTTAACCTCTTTGTTGTCTGTAAATTTCTTCCCTCAAAGCTGTTTTTTCATATTTGGAAACAAATACTAATCAGATGGAGCCAGATCTGGACTGTAGGGAGAGCGGTTTACTGTCTGGAAGCCACAGGGATGAAGAGGAGCCAACAGCAACATCGCTCTGGAGCAAGGGCACGTTGTGATGCAAAAGCAGCACCCCTCTGGTCCTTCTCCTCTTCTTTTCTCCTTCACAGGTTCTTGTGACTGTTTCAGCAGACTGGAATAGTCCTCTCCAGTTATTGTGACACCCTTGTCCTTGTAATTAATCAGCAAGATACCCTCTATATTCAAAAAAAAAACAGTAGCCGTGATTTTTCAGCCGATTGCGACACCTTGAACTTCTTAGGGGGTGGCGTGCCCTTTTCCTGTCATTGCATGGACTCCTGCTTTGACTCATGCTCATCACAATGAACCCAAGTTTCTCTCCAGTGACAATCCAGTTCAAACTTCATCTTTGTTGTTTCTGCAGAGGTCCAAAAACTGTCGTGACTTCTACACATGCCATTATTTTTGAAGTGGGATGAGCATTCTCAGTACCCATTTCACACTGACTTTTGACATCCTTAGATGCTAATGGAGAATATTCAGAACAGTTGCAGGTGATACTCCAACCATTTCTGCAAGCTGCTTTTTATTCGACCTTCCACTACAAGTTTTCAACATTTTGACAGTTTCTGAGAAAGTAGCCTCAACAAGCTGTCCCAGATGGAGGTCATCTTCAACTGATTCTCTGACATGCTTGAAAAGGCTATGCCACTTGTAAATCATTGGTTTCTCAGGGCAACAGTCCCCATAAACTGCTAACATCTCTTCCAAAATGATTTGAGGTGTTTCTCCTTGTTTTGTAAAGAACTTGATGGTGGGAAATTAAATTGTATCCATACTTGAGGTTTTCTTTACATTTAACAGGCTTCTTCCGTGATATCTGAAAGAACATGAACACAAGTAGGTTGAAATTTGGCACATATACTAATAATAAGTCACACAATCCAACTGTGTGTGCACTAGTACTCCCAGCTGTCCAATAACCCCCCATTTCACGAATTTTTTGACCATCCCACATAGCTGTGTATCTGATGAGTGACGTAAGCACTCTAAAGTGTGGATACCAGTCAAATCCACTTTACCAAAACAGTGCTTGGCACATTGTAAGCTTCTAAGAAATGCTGTATTTTGTGGCAGAGCCTACTGTATTTTTCCTTGTTGACACACATCTAGACTGTCCCAGCATCTCCAGTTAGAGGTTAGCAAGTTGTCATTGACTAAGCTCTATCCAGTGGGAAGTGGGTGGCAGGGTGATGAGAAGCACAACCCTTTGGTCTATCCTGCTAATCTTGCTTGATTCCTTGTCCCTCTTTGGCTAGATGCAGATGAGAATGGACTTGAAAGCCAGAAGCTGAAGATGATAGTGCCGTAAGAGGAAAAGAGCTGGGGTTTGAATTATTGCTTAGAGAAGAGCTATTCCCTCACCAGGAAAATCTGTTTGGGACTTTGACATGGTAGATAAGAAACTGCATTCTGTTGAGTTATTGGCATTTCAGCTTTGTAGATTACAGCAGCGAGCATCACCATAACTCATTTAGAGAACCATTAAGGACAGTGGATTTGGGGATGGCTTTTGTGGTCTGACATGAATTGATGGTTCTTTCCATGTTCTAGGGTGGATACTAAAATCACTGGCCATTTTCCACGTGACACCAGCCTTGGTGAAGGAGCATGAGGTATCTCCTGCAACACAGAAAAAAAACTTCTACTATAAGTAAATATTCGCTGAATGAATACATGAACTTCATGCTCACTCTTCTAGACATGAAAGGCTATGATTCATTATTGTAGGAATAATCTACCTTGTTTGCAATATATTCAACTTGTATTGAATGCTAAATTGAATTAGATAATATTTCATCCCCTGTGCACCATTCCTCATATAATTTTTTGGCACAGGACATTTATGTTTTTTCATTTTTTAATTATTTATGTTAATTAATTAACATGAAATGATATATGTCAGCATTGACAAAGAAATTGGCAGATTAAGCTGAAAATTGCCCTCTCCTTAGCCACCAAATTCCTGATAGCTTTAAGCATCCTCCACTTTTCAAGCAATGTCTGACTATGAGAGGATAACTTGCTTTTGATCCCTTTGCCTCTCGCCTTCTTCATAATCATATGACAGTCTCATGGGAAACCCATGGTTGGTCACTTTTTTTGATGCTCTTCTGAGGAGCTCTAGAAGCTTAGACATCATGAACCTTTTTTCGCTTCGAGCCATCTTCTGACTTAACATTCAACGTGCGAATCATATGCTGAGTCAGGTTTGGGGAATCTTTGTCCTAATCCTCAGAAGTTCATCTTTTTCATAAATGTGTCATGCTCTATTTCCTGCCAGTGAAAGAGTCCATTCTAACTTCATGTAGGACATATTTTTCTAAGACCAATTCAAACACAGCCCTCAATGCCCTGTCTTGGTAAATAATTGGATGGTGAGATGGGTGAGTGTATGGATACTGGTCTTCAGTAGCTTCTACAACTGCTGATGAGAACCCTACAAACTTCAGAATCTTTGTGTGTCTGGAGACTAGGCTACTGTTTATTTTATTTTTTTATTGTTTTTGAGAAAAGGTGGGAGAGAGAGAGAGCAAGCAAGGGGAAGGCCCAGAGCAGTCTCCATAGTTGTAGGCCACTAGTTGTGACATAGTTTTATTCCACACAGGTGGATACAGGGCTACATAGGGTAGGAACCAAACTGGGGCCCTTCTGCATGGGAGGCAAGAACCTTCATCGTCATCCTGGTGGTTACCAGTTGCACTGCAGTTCAGCATATGGGTTTGCACAGGCCAGGGCTGGAATTTGATCCCCAGGTTTTGTTGTTTCAATGTAAGTGCTCAACCTGCTGAGCTATCCTGGCATCCTTGTGTGCTACCATTTGGAATTTAGACAGAATGGCCCTCCAAATGATCAACTGTGCTCTCTGAAAAACATTCCAAAGGAACCATATTAAGAAATTTATACTGCCTAGGCAAAAACTAAACCAGAGAGACTGTTTCTTTCCCACAAATATGGATCTATGAGAAAAACTCAAATAACAGAAGATCTCATGCAACATTTACTGTTTCCATTCAGAAAATCTAAAAAATCTAATTTGAAATTTAATTTAGTTATGTTTTGCCAACATCTTGAGTTTCATATAATATTTTCATGGAACTACATTTTTCTTCATTTTTTTCCTTCTCTCTGGTATAATCATGGACATTTTACCTGGCTTTTTTAGCCTATAAATGTTGCCTATTTAATGCTATTTATGACTGGTCTGTGATTGGTTTACACTGAGCATATGTGCATGAGCTTTCTTAAAAGCTGCAGCATCTGAGGTCAGAATGACAACATTTGTTCATTCAAGCAGCAAGCCCAGCCAATTGGCAATGACCCCTTGACAATAAAATATTAATATGAAAAAACAGTCATTTTACCATCTCAGGTCCTTGTAGCACATCCACCAAGGAACTCTCTTCCCTCCTTCATTCATTCATACTGTGTGCAATATATTGGATTCCATCTGCTTACAGCACTTAGGGAGAAATCATGATGGCTTTTCTCCAGCGGGTCTTGGCAGGCTCCAGCTATACATTGTTATTTGATTAAAGATTTGGCCTATGAGCTAAGGTAAGCATTTTTATGGTGTTATCCAGAATGGGCTTCCTGGTAAGTGACATAGTCTTCAAAGAATGTTTGCAAAGAGACTGTCATAAAGCTTTTCTGTGGGCAAAAACTTCACTTGTAGCTTGCTTACTTTATTTTGTAGATCTAGTAGAATACCACTAACTAATCCTGGATTTCTTAACCTGGGACTTGGACCTCCTGGATGTGAGAGTGAGAAAACCTCCAGAGTTTTCTACGAGCCAGAGAGCTACTTGGTAATTTGTACCGGTAGCAATAGATTACAAAAGAATGAACGGGAAGAAACAAAAATTCTGTATCTTCTAAGCCTTCCCCCGTCTTTCCCATTCTGCCTGGATTTTAGAATCAGCTATAATAATGAGAAGATGGTGTGAAGGAAATTGACATGCTGGCTGAGGCAAGGAGGTAAGGAAAACTAAGGAGCCTTTGGGCGGTGGAGGGCTGTCTAGTGGTGAGAGATAGTTGAAGACACAGGGTTATGTTTAAAAGTGAATTTTAAGGACGCTGCCTGTTCAAGAGGCCAGGAGTCATTCAAGAAAACTGAGTCCACCCCCACCAGGTCAGGCTCCGTCCCACAGGAGATCTTACTGCTGGGGAGGAAACCAGTGCTGGTTCCCTAAGCAAGTCACTGGAGGAGGCGGAGCCAGAAGGTGGACTGCTAGTCTGGGCCTAAAACTCAAATGAATGGGCTCCATTTTCTTTCCAAATCTACCTTCCTTGCATATTGCCCAAAATATTTACTCAGTTCAGCAAGCTAAGTTCTCCCAGAATTTAGACACTACTGATATTAGAAACCATCTCTAGGGCCAAGTATCCATTTCCCTCCTACAAATGAAGCCTTACTCAGACTGTCTGGGTGGAGTGTTATGTGGGACAGCGTAGCATTCACAAGCATTTCAGACACAGGGGCTTCAGGAACCTGTCCCAGACGATAACAACGTTCTGAGTACAGTTTTGCAAAGCGTCATATCCTTTTCCAGCTCTCAGAACAGCCAGGTCAAAATCACCCTCATCTACCAAGGGAAGGAGATGTCCTACTTTCCCTGCCCCAGGCTCTGGAGACCCCTTCCCCATCCCCCAAGCTCCATATGGTCTTGGCTGCAGACAGGGGCCTGTGGCTAGAAGTTCAGCTGCTGACCTTGCCTTTCAACTCCTTAGGAGCTGAAGCGATCACATGAACACTGCGTTTGAAATGCTCTGGCAATGTCACTTAATTTATTTTTTCTCTCTCAGTTCTATCTCCCTTATTCCACTTTCCTTATGCAAGTATTCTAGTAAGAAGAACAAGGAAGAGGAGGAAGACTTTCATTCTTCAGAATTGTGTGTATGAATTTCTATCTTTGAACAATGATGTTTTCAAATTTTGGACAGATGATCCAAGCTTCCAAAATGCTTACGCTCATGTTAATTCTATTTTGAGAGCCATGTTGGAAGTGTCTGGCAGTGAAAAAATATATTTGAAATCAGGGAAAGCCCAGAAAATCCAGGCTGCGTGGCCTACAAGCCTCTGCTGAGAGCAGTGAGTGCCGGCCAGTCAGCTATGGCGTGTGGAACAGAAACTTTATTTGAACCTCTCTGCGGAGCTCCCTCATCTTTCTCTGCACTCTGTTCCATGGAGTGCTTCAGAGCATGGGCTTAGGGTTCTTGTGGGCTCCACCACAGACCAGCCAGGAACCTGGTGCCTTTTACCTAAATTAGCTAAACCTTTGCTTTTCTGGTTCATAGCAAATGCTCAGTAACTCTTAGCTAATATTTAGTTTGGTCTTTCTGCAGATTCTGAACTCAATGAGAAGTAGACACAGGACTCAGATAGAGATCCAAACGTTAAGTGATTATCAGGAAAGCTGGCACGGAGATCAAAGTGAAGTTTCCAACTTTTTTCATAAGTTGAAACTTTGAAATACACTCAAGGGAGGAGATAGGGTTGCAGAGTAGTCACTACCCTCCAATCACAAGGACAACCGTGGCCTGCCACACACCTTGTCAAGAATGTCCAGGAGTCCAAGAGAAGGGGGCAGTGGGTCAGGCACCCCCAGCTTCACCACCTGAAAGTGAGGTGATGGGAGATGGCTTGTAGCCAGAAGATAGGGTCAGGGTGAGCGAGAGACAGAGACAGACAGAGAGAGCTAGGAGTGACCACTGAAAGGACAGAACGCTCATCTCGGAGGTGAACAGGAACACAGGACGAGAAGATGGGTCCTTTGGCTGCTGACGATGTGTTTGTTGACAATGGCTCTCCTCTTTGGCAGAGGGTAACTACACAATGACTCTTCTTAGCAAAGAGAGCTTTTAGTTCCCTTCAAATAAACACAAGAGCTATCAGGAAGGAGGGCTCAAAAGGAGTGAACTGCAGAAACTGTCATTAAGACATTGTCCCCTCACATATGTGGCATTTGGCAGGCTTTCTTCCTCCCTGCCCTTCCCATCGGTCCCAGGCTCTTCCCGGTCCCTCCACACTTCTCTCCCAGGCCCTGTGTCGACATCCAAGCTCCTCGGGGCGGGACAGACAGTGATAAGAGGAGGCTGTGCAGGGAGGGTGGGGGCTGCTGAGTCTCCAGCTTGGAAATCAACAAGGCAGGAGTCTGTAAAGTGCTCGGGTGTGAAGTCTGCTCTGAGCTAAGTCTCTGGGGTGGAGGAACGGGAGCAGAGCCCAGAAGTGAGGGAGTCCAGTGCCCACCAGCCCAGGCAGTGCTTTCTCCCCAAAACCGCCAGGAGAAGTGGGGGGTACTGATAAGGGTGCGAATAAAAGGAGCGTAAAAACGTGAGATAACGCTCCACTTGCGACGGTCCTGCCTTCTATCTTTGGACTTCTTATATAGCAGCTAGTTAATCTAACTTATAAAGGTAGGTGTAGAAAACGTGTCATGGAGCGAGTTCCTCTCCCATCTGTGTGAAGGGGCTGCGGAACGTGCTCTAACACTGATGACACCCCCCAAATGTCTTCTCATCGAGCCAAAAGTTTGCAGCTCTCCGCATTACCCTTTCCACAGGGTTTTGGTTTCTCACTTGGCATCTTTGAGCCCCTACATTTTTCTCTGAAGAACTTGCTCTTTTTTTCCTTGATTAATTTTTTCCCTTTCAAAACAAAAGGTCCTTCAAGTAACTACACTCCCCCCTGGAGAAATATTCCATCGTCCTCTCAGATCTGAAGAACAGAAAATGCTCTAAAATAAAACCCATTGTTCAGGTTAGGGAGAGCCGCCACTTGGGGTGGGAAATGGGGAAGTGAGGGCAGGCCCCAGGCATCGGGACTCCTTCAAAGGACACTCCATCTGGAAAGGGCAGTGCACGAGGGTGTTTGGAAAACCGTGGGCGCAGGAAATGGGAGTTCTTAAAAAACAAACAAACAAACCAAATAACAAAAGAAAACTGCATTATGATTCACAAGTGATCTGAATGGAACCATATGTGTCTCTGGGTGAACAGAGCCATTGGCCTGTTTTTGTGTGTGGACCTGCCCTCCCCTCCTGAACTTGCAGACCACCACCACAGACCCCCGCAGTCCCCTGGGGCCACCTGCAGCTTCGTCCTCCTTGTCAGGGTTCCCTCCCACCCTAGAAACCCCCTCACAGCGTGGCCTGTTAGACAAACTCCTTCACCAACCTGTGGGTGAGGGGCGGGCCTCAGCGAGGCTAACGTCTCATCACAGAAAGCTTTGGGCCAGAAGCAGGGTTTGGCTGAGGAGGAGGAGCCAAGTGGCAGGGTATCAGTCAGCAGGTTGTATTCAGGGAGCCCTGAGATGTTCTCTGCAAAGCCAGCCGCCTGACGGGGCTTTTAGCTGAGGACCTGCTTCCTTCAGTGTCCTCCATGCCACCGTCCATGCTACCCTTGACTTTAGAATGACGACTTGTATTTGGGTGAGGGGAGGAAGTGAAAAGTTAACTTTTAACTTTTCACTTTTAACCCTGAGCCTGAGGGTCCCGTCTTATCACTAACTTCCTTTACTGCTGGAATGTCCAATTAGAGCCCATTAGAGCTAGAAAGGACCTTGGAACTCACACAGGCCAGCCTTTCCATCTTTCAGACAAGGAACCACAGTCTGACTCGCAGGGACAAGTGGCCCTGGCCTCGTGACTCTCCCAGGCCTCCCCCGGACGAGGCCTCTCATTGCGGCTGTTGGCTGCATCACTTCACGTTCCGTCTGTAATGTTCATACATCATACTGGTATCTGTGTGTCTCTCCTGGTAAAATGTGAGGTCGCACATGAGTCACGTCCTCTTTACACAGTGTGTGTCTTGTGTCCTGACAGGCACTAGGACCTGCAGAAAACTCACCCACTGTCCCCAGCGGGCCAGACCGGCCCTCTTGGATAACCTTCTCTCCAAAGCCTTCAAAGTGTCCTGCGAGCCTCCCCAGATGTTCTGTGGAAGGAGCCAGGGGAGCGAGCCCAGAGTGGGAACAGAGGCTCGAGGCGCCAGCCTGGCAAGCCTGAGGCCTCAGAACTATCTTTGCAGAGTTGCCTAAAGCCAAATGAGAGTCTCTGGATTTTGGATACATGACACAGACTCAACATTGTGGATGGGAGGGGGTGTCCGCGTGTTTCATGGAAAAAATCGTTTAAGGAATAGAGCATCTGGCAATCTCCTGAGTGGTAAACAAGCTAACAGACATTTTCCAGGGGACTCCAGGACACTCACTGTAAACCAGTCACTCAGCTTCTCCTCCCCAAGACATTCTCCTCTTCTGACCCTTCACGAGTCATTCGCCCAGAGGAAGGGAAGACCACAGGATGACCACGAGAAAGACTCGCAGGAGCTAGTGTGCACAGAGTTTAACCTTTTAAAAAATCTAGGCTGCTAACTGCTCATGAGGAATTGTGAGATATGAGAAATCACTGGACTCCAAGGGACCTGCTGAGTCCTGTCCCAGCTGGGGGATTGTTTCTGACTAGAAAGCTGCCAATAGGCTGGTTCTCAGAACCAGCTGGAGAAAGCCCAGTGCAGGAGCCAAAAGCCTAGCTATGGTCCAAAGTCGCCCATCAGTCTGTCACTTGCGGGTGACTTACCTGTGGGTGCCATGCTTTCTCACCTGTGAAATAAAATCAGCCCTGCCTCTCAGGAGGTTACTGTGGAGGTTGATAAAATGGTACATGATATATAAATATGTTCAAATACTATGAAGCATAATAAAAATAGGATTATATATAACTAGGCCCCTGAAGGAAGATAATAATGAAAGTAACACTCTCTTTACGTGAAAAAGTTCTAAACCCTCAGGGATGCCAGGATAGCTCAACAGGTTGAGTGCTTGCCTTGCAACCATGAGGTCCAGGAATTGAATTCCAACCCTGGCCTGTGCAAACCCACATACTGAACTGCTGGTAAAGGTTCTTGTCTCCCATGTGGGAGGCCCTCAGTTCAATTCCTTTCCCACACAGCCCCACATTCACCTGTGTGGAATGAAACTATGTCACAACTAATATTATAAACTATGGAGGCTGCTCTGGGCCCTCCTCCCTTCTCTCTTTCTCTCTGTCTCTCTCTCTCTCTCTCTGTCTCTCTCTCTGTCTCTCTCTCTGTCTCTCTCTCTCTCTCTCTCTCTCTCTCTCTCTCTCTCACCTTCTCTCAAAAACAATAAAATAAATCTTAAGAAAAAGTTCCACTCTCTTTATGAGTTGGCTCAGTGAGACATGCATACACACTGCTCACCTCCCACCCCTAACACAGAAACCTCTGAGTTTTTCAGCAAGTAGGGATTAGTGTGGGAACTTGGGTGCTACAGTACTGTTAGAAGAGCTGTGTTCTCGGCAGGGCCTCCAGGAGGGACTTCAGAACACAAAACGATATAGAAGATGAGCCCCATGAGAGCTCGGCTGTTCACCCATCTCTACCACCCTGAACACTGGATACCCAGATGCTGGAATGAAAACGGAGCAGGTGCTACTTAACAAGCAAACACAATCTAATCTCAGCACATTACTCACTGTTATACATCTAACTTGGGGCAGAAAAATGGGTCTGCCTCACTTCTGCCCTCCAAATCTTCCACCAATACAATAACTTGATAGAATGTAATTCACATCCAACACCTTAGCTGTAAAACATAGTGGGAAGTAGAGTTTATAACTCTCCCCTCAGCCAGGAGGAAGAGAAATGGTGGGGAGCAAGATAACCCTCAGTATCTACCCTTAGGCATCTTAATATCTGTACAAACCTTATTCTAGTTGGAGAAGTTTTAAAGTTAAAAATAACACTTTCCAGACTTCCTGAAGCTGAGATTAATTCTGTATTTTCAGGGCACAGGCTAAGAAACCCTTCAAAATAGTTTTTTACTCTTTCTTTTATTAGTCTTCGGAGTAAGTAGACCATGAAGTTCCCCAGGCCCTGAACCTTCTAATCTCTTCCACTGTCGTCTAAACATGCATGCCATGGATCCCTTACAGCAGTGTGGTAAAGGGTATGAATCCTGTTTCAGAATAATGTTTTTAAATGCATAAAATTAAATTTATAAGATTACAAAGGAAATCAATTACATGTATATTGATAATTGTATTTCAGTGTAATTTGTAATCTTACATGTTTAATTTTATGTGCTTCAGTACTAGCACATGAAATAACAGAGACTCAGAGCAGGCCTCACAAGTATAATTTTGAAGATATGATGAGTGTAATGTTTCAGGGTATTTGTAAAAACTAAATTGTGTTATGAAATTATCTTAATTCTATTGATGGTAAAAATCACAGTTTCTGTTGCTTGTATCCAAAAATGAAGGAGATGCTACATTTCAGATGGTGTATTTCTGACATCCAAGTTCATGAATTCCCCAAAAAGATGTGATGGGGACCCCTTCTGCACACACAAGGCCAGCTGACCCCCATCATCCATGCTCCAGGCCTCCAGAAGGGTGGAAAGGAAGTGGGGATCAATAGGTTCCTTTTATGGCGTGATCATGTATAGTACGTGTATCACTTCCACTCCCATCCAGTTAGGCAGAACTTAAATACACGGCAACAACCCCTTGCTCCACGAGATGCCAGGAAATGTAGTCTCTATCTAGCAACCACATGCCCAGAACAAAACTCCTGAAGCTCTATTACTAAGAAATGAAAGGGGAGAATGAACATTGGGGTCCAATTGGCAGTTTCTTGCATGCTCTCTCATCACAAAAGTACAAATGATGACAAGCTCAAACTAGTTGAAGTCCTTTGCACAGACTTTAAGCAATTTGCTCCCTTTGTTTGGAAAATACATGCTGCTAATATTTCTCGAGCATTCTTTAAACTTACCAATTATTGAAATAGGTCTCTGTGAGTCCAGATGCCAAAAAAATAAAGCTCTATTGTGGATGCATGCGTATCTAGCTGTGGCCTCATTTGGTTTTCCAGTCAACTGACCCATTCCTGAGAGAGCTGAGATAATGCCATTCACTGTAATTGCTTTGCCACTGGAATCCTAATTTATACTACATATACTTAATGATTTTTACATTGTAGCAGATGGCAGAGTTTTCAAAGCTCTTGTTTTCACTTCCTCTAAGAGAGAAACCATCTTTACATGAACTGATAGAGCAATGTTGTGAAGGTCTAGAGGAAATCACCTGTCTTCCTCTACCCCTTTCCTTGTGTTGTTCAGGCACACATACATGCTGGCTCACTCGCCATGTGTGGTGAGCAACTCTATACGTTTGAGGTGACTGGTTGTGATGTGGTTCCCTTTGGGGCCTCTAACGGGGTCATTGAAAATGGTCGCTGAGGGGGTAAGCCTATTAGGATAAAGCTTAAGTCACATTTTAAAACAATTTCTTATAGGAAATAAAAACCATAAGAAAGAGAAAATAGAGGGGATGTCCTTTCAAGTAATAGCTAAGTCATTCGACATGGAGGTAATGAGATTGCCAGTGAAAATCGGAGTTGAATATGTATACTCTCAACTCCCAACTCTGTCTTTTTCTCTATCTCTCCCCCACTCTGTGGGAAGAAGAAAAACAGTAGAATTAGCCAGATTTTATGAAGTGCAGCATGCACACAGCAATGCCATAAAGGATCTTGTAAGAGCTAAAACATCTAAGAAGCAATTCAAATAAGTATTGGCTTCACAGGAACTGAGTTGTTTTTGTGAACAAATCTAAATCAGACCAGATTCGTCAGGGCTACTTTTAAAAAGAGGCCCCCAAAGACGTTTTTCTCTTACAAAGCCATGTGCTTCTATATGTGCAAGGCCAGCCTGCAGTGGGTCCCTTCCTGTCTGTGGCTGCCTCTGCTCTCTCCAGAGGGCCCAGGCTAGGCTAGAGGCTTGCACAAAATGGTTCCCCAAGAGCTCACCTGACATTTTCTTCTTTTGCTCTTCTAGCAAAAGAATGCACGTCTTAACTTCTGTATTTGCTTCTGCTGGTTTGTTGGGTCCAAACTGTGGAAACAGGGTCAGGTGAGTACTTGTTTGTAAGATGGGTTCAAGATACAACCCAGGGAGGGTACAGCTTGGTTGTGTTCTCAGACCCTTGGTTCAGGGCTTCCCATGAGTCCCGGCAGGGTCCAGGCCTCACAGCAGCGACCAGAAGATAGTTAACACATGGGCCACATCAGTGCTACAGCTTTCAGAAATGGCCTATTGCCGTTTGGGAAAGCAGGAGCACATGGAATGCATGGAAGGGGCCTATTCAGAAAGACTAAAGTTACAGAAACAGGAAAGAGTTTTATTTCCTCCAAGAACCTTTGGAAGATCTGGAGAAAATTTGATTTCAAAGCCTAACACCAGAGCTGAGGCGTGGTTTTCAACTCACATAGCAATGAGCATGAGGTTGAAACAATCCTGAAGTCCTAGCAGCAAGGATGTAACTCATCTCACCTGGCCGCGCTGGGAGATCAAATGACCAGAAGTACTCCCCTCATCCTGGGGTATCCGTCTGGCAGCCAGGTTCCATGGACTTCTTCATAGACTCATCATTCTTTCCAGTGTGGACCCAACTGTGCATGCTGTGTGGAAACTGCCTGCTTACAAAACAATCTGACCATTGCCAGATGTGGGCACCTGGCCAGCTTTTACATAATTCAGACTTTCCTTCACGCAAGATGGTGCAATTTAAAGAAGCCTTAGAAGTTGTGTTTTAATCTCCCCCTCCTCCTCCTTACCTCCCTTCATACTTTTCTTCATCTCCAATGGCAAACTCTCTCACCCAAGCACATGGTGGCTCCTTATGGTGCATGCTCTACATCAGCATATTCCAATATGGCTAGAAAGCACAAGGCCATGTATTTCCCTTATGCTTTGCTCGAAATAAAATAAAAATAACTTGGAGGAGAAGCCGGGATAGCTCAGTGGGTTAAGCACTCACTTTGCAGCCCCGGGGTCTGAGGATCAAATCCCGATCCTGGCCCATGTGGAACAATATGCTGGACTGGAGTGTGGCCCCAGCTCAGTTTTTGCCGGGCTGAGCTTTCCATGTGGGAGGCCCCCAGTTCAGCCCCCAGCTCGTGGGAGCAGGCCTCCCATGCAGGAGGCCTCCGGCCTAGTTTACGCCCTGCATGGCCCTGCCCACCTGTGTGGAATAAAACCATGTCAAAAACTGATGATGTACAACTATGGAGACTGCTCTGGTCACTCCACCCTCTCTCTGTCTCTGTTTCTCTCTGTGTCAAAAACAATAAAATAAATCTTTAAAAAAAATTTTTTTAAATAACTTGGAGGTTCCACTGCCAGCCACCTATTGCCCAGACCTGGGTTTCCACACGTGTTTCCCCCCTGAGGTGCCAGCTCTAGAGTACGTGGTTGTAGAGCTCAGTATTCAGGGATGTGAGCAGGCAGACACAAAGCCCAATGCAGTAAAAGCAGATCTTCTTTACTCCTATTACCAGAAGTCATCTCTTACAATGTAAGTTACTCTTGCATGTAAAAAGACCCCAAAACTGCCCAGAGTGCTGTTAAAGGAGCACCAACGAATTTATATTTGAAGGTCAGGGCTGAGTTGGAACTTTCCTGCTCATCAAACAGGGACATGGGCTCTGGGAATTTCAATTCCCATTTCATTTTTTCATTCTGGTGAGTAGGTCACATCGCCTTCCACAAGGCTTCAAGTCATGTCTGCTTTTGTCATCTGGACCTCATCTGAAAGACTGTAAGGCAAGGAAGCCACCACTTGGCTGAGACAGCCACAAACAAAGCACATGTGTTGAGGATATCTTTGGAATTGGCAGAATCCATCCTCTCTCTCTCTCTCTCTCTCTCTCTCTCTCTCTCTCTCTCTCTCTCTCCCCACACACACACACGCGCACGCGCGCACACACACACACACACACACACCAGTTAGAATAGAATGTCAAAAACCCAACTGATGTATTGATCTTTCCCTGCTCATTGACTTCCTCCACTGGAGGTAGCCAGTGGAACCTTCCACCCATACACAGAAAATAGACCATGCAGAGTTCTCTGGCATTGCACTGAGTTAGGGAAGAGAGACTTCGAAATGAGAATACAATGTAGACATTTACCTAGAAATCTCCAGGCACCTTACACAGACCACACATTGGTCTTTGAGTTACTTTACTACTGATAAATAATTGGGCTAATAAATAAGTATCACTGTTCTCTTCAGTTTAGCCAAGATTAAAACCAACTCTTACTTTTTTTTTTTAAACCCACATACATTTTAGGGGACTAAAAATGGTCCAGAAAGTCTTTCTTTCGGTGTGAGGTTTGAAACACATGTATCTGAACGTCTGCCCCTGGACCGGCTGGACAGGAGCAAAAATGTTGAGAACCATTCTCAGTATGTGTGTTAAAGCTCACTTTTGTAGACCAGTTTCAGGCTATGTTCAGTGAGATCTGTTTAAATCTAGTATAATTCCATCACTGATGTGAAATGAAGCCCAGAAAACAAAGGAAAAGTGGGAGAAATAATCTTGTCCACCAGCCTGTCCACAGACCAGCCTTGATTAGAGCCTTAATTGCCATATTGAAAAACCAAAATGGCCATTCCATGACGAGAAAAACATTTTCTTGGTCAAAGTTAAACTGCTTATAGATGTAGATTCACACAATACAGGGCCCATGGTCATGAGCAGACATTATGAAAAGCCATTTCACATGCTATCTCATTACCCTTTAGGGTACCCAGAAAATGGGTATGGTTATTTCCCATCCATAGATAAATGGAAGAACATTAAGCTGAGGTTGCCTCTAAAATCCAATGCCCCCCCCCCAACACACACACACCAGCAGTTAAGGATACGTGTCATCCTTCATACATTCAGGCCCCATAATTAGGGGGCCCTGCTTCCTGAGCCCACCTCTTGTCTTTCTAAAATCATTTTTCAGGGAAATATTAGGGAAGTCTCAAACTTGTGCTATTCCTCCATAATTTCTCCTTGCACCCACCAATTAGAAAAAGAAAACAAAAAAAAAAGAGTTCAACCTTGATTCTTGGGCTGGCGCCTGATTTAATCCTGGGTTACTTGGGGAGGAAGGCTGAAATAGGCACGTTGGAATAAAACTTGGAATCCCATTTCCAACAGAAGCAGAATTTGAGTGAAGAAATGTAAGCCTCTATAAAAAAGTTTTCAGTGAAGCAGTGTGATATGGAGGAAAGAGCTTGAGCCCTGAATCGTCACTTGCTAATGGAGCCATCTGAGTTTCAATTCTCTCATCTATGAGTATACAACAGAGGTAACATCAACCTTGAAAGTGGTTGGATTGTGAGGTTTCAGAAATTACCCTAAAAGTTCATAAAGTTCTTGGTTCCTGGTAAGCAATCAATAAGTGGTGACTTTTATCATTATTTCTTTTCTCATATTGGAGGAAGAGGTTTGTTATGATTACTTGTATTTGGGGGGTTAAGTTTGTTTTAACCAGAATATTCTAGTTGTTCCCATCCTCCATGTGGAAGATGTTTCTAAAATGTATGTATGCCCTTATTTTTCCTGCCACATAACTGAACACAATTGAATTTTTCTGTAATGATTAAGGATCTTACAGTGCCCTGGGCAATCATTCTGGAAGTAAAACCTTCTCATTGTTCAGCACTTAGATGCAGATGTGGAAAGACTTACAGACCCGAGGATAGGCATTACCCTTACAAGTTAGTCGGTTGTTTGTTTTAAATAAATCTCTGATATCAAGCACTTTACTAGGCTTTGCCTTTTACTTATCAAAGCAGATTGGGAACTATGTGTAGGGGTTGGCTATGTTCCCAGTGGAAGGCTGACTTCTAGTTAATCCAAGTTTTGTTTATTTTTCATTTATGATGCACAGTCCTCTTTTCCAAGTAGAGGGAACATTGCATCAATGGCAGAAACCCAATTTCAGCTGAACCCAAGAACAGGTTGGGTCTTCGTAATCAGACTAAAGTCAAAACTCCTTGAAGTCATCTGTCTTCCCAAATTTATTTGTAACACTAAGCACTTCCTAAGGAAAAGGGAAGTGGAGTGGTGGGAGGTGGGAAATCAGCCCATGTTTATCTTATTAAGTCTTTATGAAGAGTTAGAGGGGATCAGTCACAAGATTTAGGAAATCAGAGATGCATTTAGTTTATCCCAAGACAATTAGGTTCTGAGTTTAAACAGCGGAGGAGTCTTGGTTTGACTCAGGATGAGACAGCCACCATGTGTCCTTACTCCGTAAGCTCTGTGACAACTTCCTCCTATGCCTTGAGCACCACTAGCCTTTACCAGACAACAGTCTGATGGTTTAAGTGTAAATGAGTAAGAAACATAAGGATTGCATTTCCCTGAGAAAATGGATCATTTTAAAACTGAAGGGGCAAAGTGCTTGGGAAAATACATTATGGGTTTCATCAAGGCCAAAAAGGATATAAACTACTTCAGATATTCTCTAAATGCCAAATGAGCAAGCATTTCAAGACAAGCGCTATACGGGGGTGTGTTTACGGTTTTGTAAATGTATCAGCTTGGGAACCTCACCAAGATGATACACATTTGTGCATCATCTGAGGCCAGGAAAGTGGTTTTTGCTAACAGGCAAAAAGAATATACACAGACAAGATGCTGACAATTATCTAACCAGGGAAACTAGAATTTAACTCAGTGTTTTCTGTGATAAATCCATTTCCATTCCACCCCCTTTCTCTTTCTTTCTTTTTCTCTTTCTTTCTTTCTGTTTTTTTGTTTTGTTTTGTTTTGTTTTGTTTGTTTAATATTCTCAGTTGAAAAGTATCAGATGAGAGAATCAATGCAAAGGTTTGCTATGTGATTTTGCCTGGCAAACAAACAAACAAAAATGCTTAAAATTGCATGGCTGCAAATAGATTCTGCTCTAATCAGGCTGAATTTTAGCCATCTTTCTAAAGATTGTTGACAAAATGGGTGAAAGAGAAACCCAAAGAGGTGCGCTTCATAGTCAGGTTGTCAAGTGATGAAATGCTGGCAAAGCCCCAGGTAGCCTACTGCTCCCCGCTCCCTGGGCCACTCACCACCCCCAAACCAGGGCTCCCAGAAGCTGGGAAAGGCTTTCTCTTAACCAACGAGGCCGGTCTTGAGACAGTCCCTGCAATATCTTCTGAACATGAATTATTCACAACATCATACTTAGAGTTTCATAGAGAGAATGCTATAGAGTGAGGAATTCTGGAGGACAAACCAGATATGCAGACCAACTACATGCACATTCATTTTGCCTTCCAGCCACCCTAAGTCCTCCAAACCCAGTAAGGTTTATCTGTAATTATTGCCTTGGTCACCCCAGAAAGCCTGGTATCTTCCTTCTCCTCCTCCTCTTCCACCCCCTCCTTCTTCTCATTGAGTCCTTATTTATCTCTCTCCCTGTCTCAATAGTTCCTTTGAGTCTTTTCTGGGTGCTTCTCCCTCTGTATCTTTGTCTGCTTGTCTCTCTCACTTTGTCTCTAGGCTGCCCTTGACCTTGAGATACAAGGTCAGGCCCACCCTTGCTTACATTTAGGCAGAACCACCTCAAAAGGAGCTGGCTTCTTCTTCAAGCTTCAGTTGGGGAGAAGGGAGTCTTCTTATTTCCTCCTGATAGTTTCTTCCCTTGGAGGGATCTGCATTAGTATAACACACTTTCTCCTCCCAACAGGAAAACAATAGCTTAACAGGGAATATTCAACAACAATGTATAAGAAATACTGTTTAAGCCCAATGGTCTCAAATACTTTAAGTCTAAAATAAAAGACAGGGAAAAAATGCGTAGTATTTGTTTCTCTCAGGAACCAGAAAGGAAAGGGCAGTTTCGAAGCCTTAATCAATCTGAAACATAAGTCCATGAAAGTGAAGAATGGACTGACTTCTTGGACAAACTGGAAAGTACCTACCAAAATCCATGTAGCCTTGAAATATTGTAAGGGGTGGGGGGAAGCCGGGGGGAGCAGAGTGACATCTCAGAAGTTATTATGAAAGTCAGTTCTTCCTGATGAAAACTGTACAACTCAGAGGCAAGTGAGAAATTTCAGGGGTGGGGGAGTGGGGTGCACTCTCCTTCCCTCTCAGTGCAATAACTTTACATCCCCAGCAGGACACAAACCACATGTTGGTGTTGTGGATAAATTCTGACAAACATCTGAGGGTAAGTTTTAATTATACCTGGCATGGCTATACCTTTTTCTCTTAAGACAGGAAATGCCCTGACTATTAAGTGCACTTGACCTTGACGGAAGCTTTCTGGCCTGCCCTTTCCAGGACAGTCGGAGACAACTTCATTTCTGGGGCAATAGTAGCACCTGACCTCAAAAGCCTTATTATGTGGTTGCCTTTGGTTAGTGACCAGATGGACACACACACACCCAATGCCCTCAATGGCACTAAATTAAAAAATTAAACTTGTTCCAGGCCCAGCCCCAGCCCCAGAGCATGTGCCTGGGAGAGTTTAAGGCAGCTTGGTAAGAGGGACTGCCCCAGGGTTTCTTTCAGACATTCTGAAATTCTCACCTGGGGTAACACAGTGATCGCTGACTGAGAGGCAGCGGGTAGCAACGATGGGGCCAGGCCCAGGCAGAACTGGAGTAACTAGAATACCATGCCCAACTGCTTTTCAAAGACATGCTTTCTATAGATGACGCAATATCTTATACACCCCTTTAAGGTTTATTAAATACCAAAACAAACTTTGTGACTAAAAACTCATGAGTTGTTAGTAACTACTACCCCTCCTTGAGAATCACTGTGCTAGAATTTCTATCCTTTTTCTTATTAATGGCTTTCACTTCATCCGTTTTCAACATCTATCTTTCTATACTACATGCATCTATTCATTCAGCAATTGTTTATCAAGCACTTATGGCTTACTAAGCTGTGAAGGAGATGCTGGAGAGATAGAGTAAAATAAATCCTGACCTTTGCTCTAGAGGAACTAGAGACAATTTTAATAGACTGTAGCAGGTTCTGTGGTAAATGTGTGCGCTGGGTAAGAGTCGGGGCCCGCGGCCATTCCAAAGGCAGTGCGGTGGAGTACCAGGGAAGAGTCCCTCAAAGAATGAAAGCCTGTTCCATTCCCCGTCTCCTAGACAAATCTACTCACCAACCCTTCACAGATGAAAAGAGAAGTCATAAAGTTTCACCAAATCCTCGAATCTTAAATACTGTATCTTTATTTAGTTCAGTTTTCCCTAAATCTGCAATGCAGATTTTGAGGTTTGTAACGATCAGCCTCTTGCCCGTGGCCACACCATGCTCAGAAAGAGCTTTCTCTGATCTGCATGTCATCGGCTGGGGTGACTCACTCGGGCCCGAAGAGCTGCTTGTAAGATGGCTGGCTCCCATGCTCGCTGCTGGCTGGTAGCCCAGCGTCTCCACATGGGCCTCTCCTTGGGGCTTCTTGGGCTTCCTTACAACATGGCCGCTGAGTTCCAAAAGCAAGAGTTCTGAGAGACAGGAAACAGAAACTGCCAATTTCTTAAGGCCAGGTCCAAGAAATGGGTATGTGGCATTGCTCTGTCATATTCTAGGCACCACAATTCAAGGCAGAGGGGACATAGACCTTCCTCTCAGTGAGAGAAATGACAAAGAAATTTTAGCCATCTTTAATTCATTACATCTTCCTAAGCAATTTTGCATCTTGGTAGACTTCAAAAACTTAGTTCAAAGAAATGAGGGAAGCTGGGATGGTTCAGCAGCTTAAACGCTCACTTTGCAGCCCTGGAGACCTAGGATCGAATCCTGGCCCCGGCCCGTGCAGACCCATATGCTGAACTGCAGTGTGCTTCCCATGCAGGAGGCTCCCAGCCCAGTTCCCACCCTATGAGGCCCCCACCCACCTGTACGGAATGAAACCATGTTGAAAACTGATGACATACAACTGTGGAGACTGCTCTGGGCCCTCCCCCTTCTCTCTGCCTCTCTCTCTGTCTCTGTCTCTGTCTGTCTCCATCAAAAAAAAGACAATAAAAATAAATCTTTAAAATAAATAAAAAGACATGAAAACCAAGTGCAAGGATAAAGGGAGTAGTTTGTTGGTGGCCTTTGGCCCTTGCGCTGCTGGTTGCTATAAACTCCTGTGAGGAGCTTTCAGGTGTCAGCCAGCTAAGTTAAAAGAAGAGCAATAGAAAAAGATGGGGTTTTTCCAGTTAATGAAGATACCTTCACAGCCATGATGCCTACACTCTCTGCCTGTTGGAATAGCCTGAGACCTTTCATAAAAAATAGATTCCCAGCACCACCTCGCAGACATTAAATCGCACTTTCCAGAAGTGACAAGGAAGCTATTTTTAAGAAAGTGCCCTAGTGATGATGAAGCATTCTGCAGTGAACCCGTTTGCAAGTTCAGACCTGCTCCCAAGATCCCGGGCACCTGGCCCTGCATGTTGTTAGAGATGTTTTTTAAATGATGATATTGAGGTTCGTTCCTCTCCCCTCCCCAACTACAAATTCCACCTTGGCTGTGAGGAATATAACAGCCATGCCTGTTTCTGGTCCAAGAGCTCTGTGCTAGGAGATACCAAGACCACTGAGGCTGCAACAAGAGCCCAGAGGCTGGGACGGAACGACCTGGCTCGATTTGTGACTCCAGCATAATTATTCTGAAATCCATTCGTGCTCTCACATGAATCAATTTATTTTCTTCTATGGCTGAGATGGGTATTTTTTTGCACAATTGACATCATTTGCTTATCCATTCACCTATGGGTGATATTGGGGAAACAAAGCAATCAGGCTGACAAAAAGGCCCTTTCATACCAATAGAAGAGTAGAGCAAGTATTAATAAATTTACATGCATGTAAGGAGCCCAAAAATGACTACACAGTTAGGGGAAAATCTGACACAATAAATTCTCTTATCTCCCAAAGACTAAACAACCTCTCCTTGCCATATTTCCCGTGCGAGAGCGTGGAGGAAATTCCCGAGTTCTGTCTATTTGGCCGAGCTGGAGAAATACCTTTACGTTTTAACGCTGGAGACAGGCTCACTCCCTAGAAAAATGTACCCCTATTCCAAATAGAGCCAAGACTCAAATTCAAAATGTAAACCAAATTATCTAATAGAGAATTACTAATATTCCAAGACCCTAAAATGGACTCAGGAGGTTGTTAGGGGAACCAAACTTACACACATTCACCACAGATAAGGTTTGGATTCTTGGACTTTCTGCTTGCCTTAGAAGCACATCCTGGAACCTGCTCACCCCCATACCGCGGAGTTGCATCACCTGAACTTGACCAATCCTTTTTGAATTAGCTATCACACCATATTAAATACCCAATAGGAAGTTTCCTTTGTTTCAGCTTGTGGTTTTTGCCTCTCTTAGTTCTTTCTTCTCCAAAGTACCCTTTAGGTTGTTACCTCCTCAGTTGCAACTCCCTTTGCTCAAATAAATGCTCTTGATTCTTTATTACAGTCTAAAATTGATTTTGGTCAATAGCCACGTCTCCAAGAAAACACTCTAAAATGAGGAGAAAGAGGGAAATGGTCTCTTTGCCCTTCATACATGAATAAAATAATTTTCATTTACACTTACAATAAACATTTGGGTTGTTTCTTGTTTTTGGCTCTTTCAAACAAAGCTGCTGTGAACATTCACACATTAGACATATGTTTCTGTTTCTCTTGAGTAAAGACTTAGGAATGGAAATGATGAGCAGGGCCAGAGAGTCGATGTATGTTTAACTTTTAAAGAAACTGCCAAAATGTTTTCCAAAGCGGCTGTACCATTTTGCATTCCCACCAGCAATATGAAAGTTCCAGTTGCTCTACATTCTCACCAACACTTGGCTTGCTCACTTTTTAAAATTGTAACCAATCAACTGAGTGTGCAGTGGTATTTCATCATACATGCCATTTGTCTTTCCCTGATGCAAGTTACGTTGTGCATCACTTCATGTGCTTACTAGACATTCGTGTATCAAGAAGATACACCATGGGAAGCCAGGATAGCTAAGCAGGTTGAATGTTTGCTTTGTAGTCCTGGGGTCTGAGGATCAAATCCTGGCCCCAGCCGTGCAGAACCATATGCAGAATGGGATGTGCCCCCAGTTCAGTTCTTGCCAGGGACCTTGCGGGAGGTTCCCAGCTGGGTTCGTGCCCTGCCCAGCCCTGCGCTCACCTGTGGAGTGAAATTACATTGAAAACTGATGACATACAACTATGGAGACTGCTCTGGGCCCTCCCCCTTCTCTATGTTTCTCCCTCTATGTCAAAAAACCATAAAGATGAATCTTAAAAAAAAAAAGGACAGGGGAAGCTGGGATGGCTTAGTGGGTTAAGCACTCACTTTGCAGCCCTGAGGAACAAGGATCGAATTCCAGTCCCAGCCCAGGCAGATCCATATGCTGAACCAGGGTGTGCTCCTAGTTCAGTTCTTGCCAGGGCCTATGCGGGAGGCCCTCGGCCCAGTTCCCGCCCTGCACAGCCCCGCTCCCACCTGTGGAGTGAAACTATATGGAAAACTAATGTCAACTATGGAGACTGTTCTGGGCCCTCACCCTTCTCTCTGTCTCTCTCTGTCTGCCTCTCTCTCTGTCAAAACACAATAAAATAAATCTTTTTTAAAAATGCACAAATCTTGTTAGTGTCCAAATCTTTTGCTCATTTTTACATTGAGTTGTTTATAATCTATATTAAGAGTTCTAAATATATTCTCTATACAAATCCTTTGTCTGATACTTTCTCCCAGTCTGGATAAGTGGACCAGATGTTTGTTTGTTTTTAAAGATTTGTTTTATTGTTTGAGAAGAAGATGAGAGAGAAAAAGAGAGCCAAAGAGAAGGTAGAGGGGCACAGAGCAGTCTCCACAGTTACACAGCATTTGTTTTGTTTGCTTGTTTGTTTTGACATAATTTAATTCCACACAGGTGGATGTGGGACCACACTGGCAGAACTGAACTGGGAGCCTTTCTCATGGAACGCAAGAGCCTTCGCTACCATCTGGCAGTTGGCACTTGTGCACCACAGTTCTGCATGTGGGTTTGCCTGGGCCAGGGTTGGGATTCAATCCCTGGAGCTCTCAGATAAAGGCAAGTGCTCGACCTGTTGAGCTATCCAGGCGTCCCCAAGATGTACCATTTCAAATGGGACAGAAGCCAATGGTACTGTTCTGTTTCAAATGGTACATATGATCAGCCTACTGACACCATGAATTTAACCCAGTGAGACGAGGCTGACCATCTGTTCCATATGAAATGGGACAGTACCGTTGTTTTCTGTCTCATTTAGAATGGGACATCTGGTCAGCCTATCTCTGGAAGTAAATAGACTTTAATTTTGATGAAGTCCAATTAATAAAAAGTAAAACAGATCTCAGGATTTTTGGTCCCCAGAACTAGGAGAAAATACATTTCCACTGGTTTGAGCCACCAAGTTTGTGGTAATTTTTACAGCAGCCCCAGGAAACTAACACACCCACTATGCTAGTGTGAGTCTCCTTTTCGTAAGTGGGTCAGGGGTTAAGTGGAAACTTGTGTACTGGTAACCCCCGTATAACCTGGTGGTTAAGTTCCTAAAAACTGCCATGTTATGTGAATCCATGTTATTATATGAAACAAAGAACTAGTACAAAAAGAGGATTAGGTTCCAAACATTTTTTTTAAAACATACTATTGTATTTTTATAATTAAGAGAAGTATTTTTATTAAAACAATTTTCACCAAAAGTATAACATTAATATATATCAAATAATGTTGTCTTCATCACTACTAAGCCTCATTAACAGAGGACGTTTTCTTTTTCACAAGATATCTTCACCCTTTGAACTTTTTCAACATTATCTTGATTTTTATCCTGTACTTTTTGCAAAAGAAAAAAAAATTGTTATTTTAGATTGCTTGATTTTCACTGAGAGATCTTCATGAATTTCATTATATGGTGCTAAGCACTTGTGAAGTTCTCTCTTAAACTGTGTGCTGCTTTCAGTGAACAAATCTTCATTTAGGACATGTAGGTCCAACTATTCGGCTAAATCTAGACCTTCCTTTACATTTTGTAAAGTAAAGTGTTTAATTTCTTTGTTTCCACCTGTGCTATCATCCCTTGAATTATCTTGGAATGTTCCAGATGTCATTTCCACCAAACTTGCTTCATCAATTTCTTCTTCCACTAGTAATTCTTGGATATCTCAACAGTCCTATTGCTAAAACCTTCCCCTCCTAGAGACTTAGCAAGTTCTACTATTGCATCCATTATGTTTTCTGCTGGTTCAATTAGATTTTCACTTTGAATTTACTCTGGCCTTATCTTTTTCCAACAAGAATATAATGTCATTGGCTTTATTTCTTTGACAGGTGAATTTATGGGATTAACACAGTCCAAAATTGTAAAAAGTTTCCATGCTTTCGTGATTTTTATAGATTTGTTGTTGACTTTATTAAAAACTCATTGTAATAATTTCCTGATGTAATAAGTCTTAAAGTAGCTATAATTCCCTGATCTAACAGTTGAGGTAAAGAAGTTGTATTTGGTGTATTTTTTGCTCTTAAAAGCTCTTATTATGCTCCATATTGTTCAGGGATTTCCCTAATCTCAAATGCGATATTTTTTGCTCTTAAACGCTCTTATTACACTCTGTGTTATTCGGGAATTTCTCTAATTCTCAAGCCGTGTTAGAGTGAAACCATGTTCTAGGATGCCGTGTTGTACAAGGATTTTCCCCAATTCTAGAAACAGATTAGCATGAAACCGTGTTATAGAAGTGCCGTGTTATACAGAGATTACCTGTAGATTTATATATAGGATTAGGGGATCCTGTGTTTTGGTTTTCCTTTCTGAGATTATCTGCACCCCTTTTCATCTTCAGGTGCCTTTTTTTTAGTTCATCTGGCAAGAGAGATGAAGTTTGTATTTCAGTTTTAGGCTGTCCCTGACTGGGCCCTGCTGTTGTAGGGGGTCATTTCTCCAAGTTTGATGCCTCTCCACAATATGCCTGCTTTTCTTTACTCGTCAGAATCCTCAAATAGTTGTTTTTGTGTATTGCTCAGCATTTTTAGTTGTGGTTTGTGAATGGGCAGGGGTGGGCTTCTCTGCCCAGTGGAACAGGGACCCTGATTCCTCCCTCATCAGCCAAGGCCAAGCGTCTTGCTGTAAGACTTTGGAGAAAGCCTCCCCAGCATAACCTGAGCATACGAAGTTGTTCAGCTCCATGGCCTGTCCTAAAATTCTTAACCTGAGAGAGGTGAAAGCAAGTGGACAAAACGTCAGATTCAACAAATATATTTCAAGAGTAATTATAAGCTCTTTGTTGTTTGTACTGATATGCAGTGTACAGAATTAATTCTGCTCACAATTAACTCATCAAGAAACTAGACCATTCAGGAGTAAGGAGGAATGACTAAGCTTTAACCATAACTTATCCAGCTTACACCCATGTCCTAAGCAGAGTGCCCGTGTGAAGCCTGAAATGAAGATATGTCATGGTCTCCACCCAAGAGAGGCTTATGACTTGAAAATAAACAAGTCTGCATGGAATTCCCTGTGATAAAAAAACAAAACAAAAACGTGTTATATAGAAAATGTTCTTCAAACACAGAAGAGAAAGAGATGAATTCTTATGGTGTTTGGGGAGAAATTCATAGGAAGGTTACTCATATTTAACAAAGGAGATCAGCCAGGGCATTCCAGGTAGAGAGAACAATGTGAGCCAAGCTTGCAGGTTTGAAGGTAACCAACACAGTGCCAGAGGCATGCAATCTCATGTGGTGAGAGCCGTGGATGGGTCAGGAATGCCCACTCAAGACCCACAAAATGTCCGGCTACCAGGAGGCCAGGACAGAAATTCAATTTCAACAACCCAGTGACCTAATGGGGCCACAAAATCACAGCAAGCTTCCATTTGAGTCAGGGACTGACTGGATGTGGTTGCTCCAATGAGACCTACTCTTCTTTTCCTGTAGTACTGGGATCAGAATGGCAGGGTGTAGCCTGGCTCTAAAAGAGAAATAAACAAACAGAAATAAAGGGAGGTCTACGTAGGCAGGATTCTGGATCCATTCCTGTCTCTCCATTCTGTTCTCTCTCGTATCCTATTTCCCAAATCTTTTAGCTGGATAAGCTGGGTGGGGGTCCTGACAGGTGACAAGTCACCCCTAGAGGAAAAAGTTTTTCTATGACAGAGAAAATAGCATGTGAGGTGCTCAAGTGCCAGCTGATGTTTCCAAACAACAGTAAAAACTGTTTGCTGGCACCCATCGGGTTCAAGACGAGCTCTAAGTCCGGGCTAATGCATCACACTCGGGCTAAATCACCTGGCAGGGCCCTTCTCAGGCAGCGGAATTTATGAGGGGAGAGGTAAGCCAATGTGTCTTTAAACATAATAATAGTTTGCAATGTGCCACTATACGTTCAGAAAAAGAGAAACAAATGTGAATTAAATATTCTAGGACTTTAATCTTTTGTTTCCAAGCCCATGAACCCAAAAGAAAGAAAGTGATCATTTTGAATATAATCCTAACTATGGTGGCTTCCAACAGCAATGAGCAGTTCAAGCCTGCAAGGACTATCAGCTCAAAGCCTTTCCCATTTGGTATTCAGGAGTAAAGAGTTATTGTCAACTTGTTTCTAATGGACTGTTAATATATACTCACATATTACCTATAACCCACCTCAATAAACTATATAAAACAAGAGATGCTTCAGGATTACAAATAGACAATTAAAAATGAAATTAGTCACTTTAGAGAGACCAATTTGGAAGTATTATGTAGAAGTCTAGGTCTACAGGAAAAATTGGAGAGGTGATGCCCATTGGGTTATGTAATGACAGGACTGACTAAAGTGAAGTTCATCTTTAAAAGGAAACTTCAGAGTCATCATTCCTAGATTCTCGTTATGAACAGAATGTGTTCCCCAAAATTCATATACTAAAACTCTATCCCCTAAAGTGATGGTATTAGGAGGTGAGTCCTTTGAGAGGTGATTAAGGTTAGATCAATTCATTAGGGTAGCACTCTCATGATGGGATTGGTGTCTTTATAAGTGTCAGGAGAGAGTTTGCTTCCTATCTCTGCTCTCGCCCACAAGATGACACCAGGAGAGTCGGCATCTGCAACCTAAAAGAGGAAATTCACAGAACCCAACCATGCTGACACCCTCATCTCAGACTTTTAGCCTTCAGAATTATAAGAAATCAATGTCTGTCGGTTATAAACCACCTAGTCTATGGAGGTCTGTTTTAAGAAATTCCTTGGGGAAGCCGGGATGGCTCAGTGGGTTAAGCGCTCACTTTGCAGCGCCGGGGACCGAGGATCGAATCCCGGCCCCGGCCCTTGTGGACCCATGTGCTGAGCTGGGGAGTGCCCCCAGTTCAGTTCTCTCTCGGTCTCTGTATCTCTCTCTCTCTCTCTCTCTCTCTCTCTCTCTGTCAAAAACAATAAAAAAAGAAATTCCTTCAGGGCATCTTTTTCACCTTGAGGGTTCAAAACATATGCCGTAGTCATAGCCATGGTAAATCCTTCTTTGTCTCCTTTTCTACCCACTAATGACCATGCCACTATGCCTATCTTTACATCATGTTCTAATGACCCCAGGAGTAGCTTGGATTTCAGCATACCTATTCCACTCTCACACTTTCCTCCCTGCTCGCTTCCCACCACCACCACACAAACCTAGTCCATAGAGGAAAGAAGGCATCCCATAGTCCATTCCACTTAAGCAGAGGCCTGCCTTCCTTCTACCAACTTTCTTGAGCTCTGACTCTGTGTGGAAGACACTTAGAAGAATAAGATCATGGCCCTGTCCTCAAAGACCTCATGGTCTGATGAGGAGAAAATCATCTGTCTTACCACCTATCACACAGCTCAACAACTTCTATGAACAAAGTATGGAAGAACAAATTCTTGTATGCTGACCAGCAAGGTGGGAGTAGGGAGACTTCGGGAGGTGGGCTGTGAGCTGTATTTTGAAGTGAGTAGCATTTCACCAGGCATGAAGAAAGAAGTCATTAAAGACCCCCTGGAGAGGAATCAATATGGGCAAAGTGCAGGGAAAGTTGACATTCAGAAAGTAGAAGCAACCCACTCTGATGGAGATGAGGTCCATACATGCTGAGTAACAGAAGATGATGAGAAAGATCTATCGAGTCTGGATCCTGCCATCTTAAGGTACTTGATCTTTATCTGTGGGCAACAGGGAGCTGTAGAAAGCTCTGAAATTGGGAGGTAATAAGTACTTCTAGTGACTGTATGGAGAATGGACTGGAGAGGAGTGGGATTAGGAAGAAGGAGAGGCACCCCAAAGCTCTACCCTCCCCTTCCTTCCCATGTCTAATTTGCATCCAGACATCTGAAGGAGACATCTCTACCCATCTTCTCTAGGTTTCTGCATCAGTCACCTCACAGGACCCAACACCCCAGTGTCTCTCTGCATGGAGTCACTGTCCACATACTCAATAAACTCCCTTTGTTACAAATATCATAACATCTATTCCCTGTCTAGAACCTCCAGAACCCAAGTCAAGATCACTTTACTCTTGTTTTCTGCGTAAACAAGTGGTGACCAGCATGACCATCTTAACACAGCGGGGTGGGGACCTGTGGCAGTCCAGGGAATGGAGATGAATTACAGGGAATCCGAAGCTTGGTAGCACAGGTCACAGTAGCCTTGCAAACTCGACAGTTCCTTTGAATTTGCAAACTGTTCTTAGTCTATGCATTGGTTATTTGCTGTAGGCCACACATTCTGATACAGCTTCTTCCTGAAATGTGTTATCCAATCATCACACCTGAAAGACACAGTTCTATTGCTCTCATGTGATAGACCAGGCCATGGACACACAGAGACCACAGGGCCGCTCTGGGGTCACATTTCTATAGGTGAAGGGGTTGGGACTAGGCTATTTTAAAGCCAAAGTAAATCCCAACAGGTATTTACTTCTTCTCCAGCATCAAACAAGTACTTGTCTTAGTCTCCTTGCAGGGTCACAACAACTTGGGACAATTCTGACTTATAGAATTGCATGGTCTCATTCTCTTATATAGATTCAGCTGCAGAGTCATAGGGCAATAGAATGTTGCAGCAACAAGGAATCCAGCTGTCTCACCTGTAGGAAGATTAAATGCTTGTCTGGGTCACATGCAAGTAAGAGTCAGAAGCAACAATGAAATCAAAGGATCTCATTTCATTCCTAACTGAAGACTTTCTGAGGGTCGTCTTCTCTAGGCTGTGACATTGTGCTTCTTTTTCTTCATTTTCTAAAGTGATTTTTGGGGTTTCTTCCAGTGTTTTGAAAATAAACTCTAAAGGTTGTACCACCTCTATCTCCCTTCTTTAAAAGTATCGTTTTTTTTTTTTTAACAAACAAACACACCAACCTTTATTTCTACCCCAAACCATATATAAAAATTATTATTTTTTCAGTATTTTAAAGATACCCTTCTGTTTGTAGCCATTTTTTTTGTTTGTTTGTTTCAGTGTCTTTTTTCTCTTCCCAATTAAAAAATTTTATCATTGGTATTCAGAAATTTTACTAATCCAAAAAATATAGTATACTGTTTTGGTTTATTTTTAAAATAATACTCACCCCATTAAATTTAACAATAAAATATATTAAAAAAAGAAATGTTAAGCTGTTACATATTTGTTGAAGGATTTATAAAGAAAATATGAATATAATAAGCAAATAGATGAGACTTTCAACAGATAACTTGACATACATTTCTAGGATGTTTGTAAAAGTATCTTTTGCTAGTCTGTCTTTGAGATCTCACACAATTTTAATCGACTGTCTTCTGATGATCAAGGTTTCAACTTAATCCCTGAATAATCCCAAACTTCTCATGGCAGCTTATAATATACCTCATACATGAGTATTTTTAATTGATTTAGAATTTATAATGTTTATCTGATGACTATAAAAGTAAAAAAATAATAAAATAAAACTTCTCAGCTATTATAAATGGAAAGTTTCAGGAAAATATTTTAGAGCTTTAAAAAGGTTTAATGACATTTAAGTAAGAAAATCATAATATAAAACAATTTAGATATTTATGTAGAGCTATTAAAATTGTTTTATTGTATCTCAGATTTTGAAAGATTCTATTTAAATGGAAAACAATTAATTCCACTGAATATGTAACTTCTAATTTAATTAATGAATGTTGGTAACCACTGATTTATTTATTTTGGAAAGAGGATGAAAAGGATGTCTGCAGGTTCTGTGTGCATGTATGAGCAAACGCAAGTTTCTAGATCCAACCTTAGCTCACGGTTTCTGAGATTATTTTAATTATTATTTTAAGTTTCTGCAGCTACTTTTTTGAGAAGAAAAGATGACATTTTAAAAACAGTTCTTATCATCCCTGAGACCTTGGCACTTTCCTGAGGTTTTCCATGGGCTAAGGGCAAACTCCAGGTGAAGCAACTTCACAGGCTAAGCGCACTGTTTGTATTTCCCTAAGGTTGTTTCATAGCTTGTGATTCCCAGGTTGCATTATAATGCTTACTCTGCTAGAGATCACCTGCCACATGCTCAATAAGACTTAGAAATAGGAAGTAAAAAGTAAGATTTAAAATCCTCAAGTAGAAAGATAGAGGAACCAAGCAGATTCACCTCTCTAAATATCAGGGTTATTTTATAATTTTTTTTTTTTTTGGTATGTGGCTTTATAGTTCATGTGTGTTTTCTGATAGGAGATACGTGGAGTTGGTTGATATATTGGAAAATTTAAAGAGTAGTTTTGGGAATGCTGGGATAGTTCAGTGGTTGAGCACTTGCCTGGCAATTGCGAGGTTCGGAGTTCAATTCCTGGATCCAGCCTGTTTAAACCTCATATGCTGAACCGCAGGGCAACTGGTAACCACTGAGATGGCTCAGTGGTAAAGCTTCTTGCCACCCATGCAGGAGGCCCCCTGTTCAGTTCCTATCTCATGCAGCCCCACATCCACCTGTGTGGACTGAAACCATGTCACAATCAATGAGGTACAACTATGGAGACTGCTCTGGGCCCTCTCCACTTCTCTCTCTCTCACACCTTCTCTCAAAAAATACATTTAAAAAAAAAAGAGTAGCTTTAATTTAGAGGAAACACATGCATGCAAAAAATTTACTCAGTTTAGTACCTTTCTTGATTTTACCAGTCATCCTTTGATAAATGCCACATAATCTTACATTATTTCAGAATGACTATCGAACATACAGGAACTGAAAAAGCTGAGTTATTCATTGTAAGAAACCTTATTGTAAATTTGCTAGGGGTGAGGGTACATGAAAATAGTCCATAAAACCTTTCATGAATTAGTATCCATTAAAATAAGCTTTTACCTGTACTAAAAATATACAGTATTCTGTAGATTTTAACTGACAATTGGTCAGTTAAAATCTTCAAAAATTCTCATTAAAAAATAAAAGTAGAAATCTGATTTTTAAAGTTCAGTTCTGAAGAGTTGGGTCTAAGAAAATTACTATAATTGGTTGTATTTTGCCTCCCTAAAAATAAACAATGATCATTGGTTCAGTAAGTTTTGTTAAATCAAGATAGTCATAAATGTTTTAATACACCTGTAGGTTATTAAACTTCACTGTGGAGAATATAAAAATAAATCAAAAGAGAAATCGGAAAATAATGATTTTTTTATTTTCTAAAGAAATATATACACACATATTTATAATACATTTATATATACATATATATGTGTGTGTATGTAATGTGTATACAAATGCACATGTAAATATGTAAATTAATGTTTCCTCTATTAATTAGAGAATGTTCTTATTAGTGATGGCAACAGACATTTTTAATTCTGAATTAAATGTATATATTTCTTAGAAAATTTTAGAGGACTGGCATAAATCTGTTACTGCTGGTATATTTTGTTCTTGGTTAGTTTTTATCATTAATTAATAAATTTATTAATACATTCATTTGAATTATTTATGAATAACAAATATCTTGGCTTTCTTAATTAAGTCTTACTTTAACAAAACCTATCAATATGATTTTAATGTAGATACTTGGATAAAGAAGACCTATATGACCTGAAAAATTGACATATCCTGGGATCCTAAGTAGGTACCGCCCATAGAAAGGCACTTACCCCCTCACTGCTTTGCCTGAAAATGAGTGTTTTGGTCTTTGGACTACTACATGTTAGGGACAGAAGTGAAAAGACAGACTCAGGAAACCCTGAAACATGGTCTAGAAAACATTAGCACAAGAGAGGAGGAAGGAGAAACCATTTCAACATGACAGAACAGAATGGGCAAAAAGGTTCTCTCATAGGAGAGGATGACACTTTGGGTAAGTATCTGAAGGTACAGGGGTCTGGGTGCTGTTGTTGCAGTGAAGTCTTTCTATGAAAGAGGCTATACCGTCAATGAACGAGAAAGTCCATGTCCCCGTGCTGGCAACGATACGATGAGTGGAGTGACAGAGGATGAGAGCAAGGCAGGGACCCCATTCTGGGCAGAGAGACAATAAATACAAACATGGTAGGAAGGGCCCCTTTCAGGCTGCCTCTTCCCCAGTTGTAAAGTTGACTTCAGGGTTTTAGGTTTCCTCTTTTTATTTTCTTTCTCTTCCTTTTTTAATGTGGTCAGATGGGAGAAAGAGGTTGAAGTTGAGGGCCTGACTCAAGATGATAATCATATCTACATCTGTAAGTCTGGGAAAATCCCAACTCTTTCCTCTCCTTACATACAGGGTTTAATTGTGTCTAGGAGATTGGAAAGTGCCAGACTCCATTTTAACTCTGTTAAGAAAGAAGCACAGAACGTACAAGATGATGATATCTGGACTTCAGAATAAACTGCGGATCTGAAGATATGTGGAAATTTTTTATTGGTTCCATACACAGAGTTGTTATGGCTACATCTGATGAATAATTAGAGAAGACACATAATTTGCAGAGAGAACTGAAGTGGTATGTACTCTGTGCTCTCCCATCACCTTTCTGCCTCTGCTGGTTTTTCTTCCATATGGCTTAATTAGTCAGTCAAACTAAAAGACTATGTGTTTTGCTTCTCTGATGAACCAAGTAAAATGATCACTGACATGATTATAGTTCCCAAAAGATTTCTCAGACTGGGCCTTTCTAAACCAATAGGTATAAAGAGAAATCTGGTTTCTTTGCTTCTTTTTTAATCTTTTATGTGCCCTTACTGGATTTTTTTTTACTTTATTATAGTTACTTTGTTTGCTTGTTTGTTTGGTATGTATGTGTACATGTGTTTGTGTGCATGTGCATATGTGTGTATGTGTGTTTCCAAAGAATGCTTAGAGGCCTGGGTAGGAAGAGACAAGAAAATAAGAGCAGGGGAAGCTGGGATGGCTCAGCAGGTTAAGCACTCGCTTTGCAGCCCCAGGTCTGAGGATCAAATCTTGGCCCCGGCCCGTGCAGACCCATATGCTGAAATGGGGTGAGACCCCCAATTCAGTTCTTGCCTGGGCAAGCTTCCCACATGGGAGGCTCCCAGTTTGGCCCCCAGCTCATAGGGCTGTGCCTCCCATGTGGGAGACCCCCAGCCCAGTTCCTACCCTATGGGTCCCCTACCCACCTGTGTGGAATGAGACAATGTCAAAAACTGATGACATACAACTCTACAGACTGCTCTGGGCCCTCCCCCTTCTCTCTGTCTCTCTCTGTCTCTGTCTCTCTGTAAAAAAAAAAAGAAGAAGAAGAGCAGAAAAACAACAGTGTGGCCTCTTGGGCTCACAAAATTGTGATTGCTTCTAATTTTTTTTTTTAAGATTTATTTTTATTGTTTTTGACAGAGAGAGAGAGAGAGATACAGAGACAGAGAGAAGGAGGAGGGCCCAGAACAGTCTCCATAGTTACACATCATCGGTTTTTCCAAATAGTCTCATTCCACAGGTGGGCGCTGGGCTGCACAGGGTAGGAACTGGGCCAGGGTCTCACCCCGGTGAGAACTGAACTGGGGGCACTCCCCAGTTCAGCATATGGGTCCACACAGGCCCGAGACTGGGATTCAATCCTCAGTCCCTGGGGCTGCAAAGCAAGCGCTTAACCCACTGAGCCATCCCAGCTTCGCCTAATTTTTTTAATTATAATTAACATACAATATTACATTAGTTTCAGGTGTACAATGTATAATAATTCAACATTTATATACTCTGTGATGTGATTACCATGACAAACTTAATAACCATCCAGCACCATACAAAGTTATTACAATAGTATTGATTATATCCCTGTGCTGTTTATTATATCTCAGTTTGTACCTCTTATTTCCCTTCACCTTTTTCACCTATGCTTCTACCCCCAACCCCCATCTCCTTTAGTAACTATCAGTTTGTTTTCTGTATTTAAGTCTGTTCTATTTTGTTTGGTTTGGTCATTTGTTTTGTTTTTTAGGTTCCACATATAAGTGAAGGCATACGGGTCTGTCCTTCTCTGTCTGACTTATTTCACATAACACAATACAGCACAGTGATTACTCCTTAATGAGGCCTGCTCATGGACTGAGACTTGCTCACTTGGGTTGAAGTCTTCTTAACAGGCTATCATCATTGGTTTGTGAAAGTCTGGAATAATATGAAGGCCCCTTGCAATTCTAATTCACTGATTAAGCCGATTAGCCCCTACTGTTTCATTTGCCACCGTTAGAATCCATCACATCACCTCCTACTCCAGGCTACCTCTCCACAGCAAAGACACAACACTGACAACTAACATCAAATATTCTGACCCCTGAGATTTCTAGATGTTGGCATTGTCTTCAGTTAGCAAAGAGAAAATGTGCTTGGAGGCAGCAGTGAGAGAAAGAACCCCTCCCCAGGGGCCTCTGTGTCTAGAGTGGCTCCTCACTCACATTCATTCATGTGAGCAGCAAAAGTAGAAGCAGCGCCTACTGTGTGCCTTGCACCAAGGTGCTGGGAGGTGAAGATGAATGAAACACACTCTCCTGCTTTTGGTGGTAGCCATGTAGACAGACACCAAAAAATCCAGCCATCATGGAGATGAGAAATAAGTGGGGGGGTTGCCTAGGGGAAGCAAAGACCAACTCTTCCAGGAGAGTATTGAACCATAACAAATCAGGCAATGCTTGTTTTTTTTTAATCCTTTCAATTCAAGACTATATGAGCAACCAACTGGAAAACAGGCTAAGCCCTGTGATGCCCACCCAGGCAGAATTAATCCAAGGGTCTTCTCTCAGCACTTCGTTCTTTTCATGAAGTAGAGCCCTATCATATCGTATAATAGGAAGCTGGTTATCTGCATGTCTACCCCCATTCCCACCTCACAAGACCAAACCCTGGTTGGCCTTTCATGCCTATGGGTATGAAATGAGTCAGTAAATGAACTACCTGTTCCCTCTCTATCTCTTTCCATACATTAGTATAGAAGGATTATGAATCTGTTTTCATGTATTTAAACCAGTCTCTTTTCTCCAGCCCCACTCTCACTTGCAATGTAGAAGCTCCGAGACTAGATCTGAGTCTTGTGTTTCTCCTTTATTTCCTAATAGTAATTTATTACAATAAAGCAGGGCACTGTGAGGTTATTTAATAAAGTTTGCCAATTTGATTGACAGATGCAATGGGTAAGGTTCCAATTCTGTTACCCACTGAAACACAAACAGAAAATGTATAGCAGATAGAAGCTTGAAATAAGTGTTTGAAATATATCGATATAGATTTCTCTAAACCTGTTTACAGTATGCAAGATGAGCTAAAAGGAATCCTTTGAGGAATTAATTTTCTGAGTTTTTCCAAACATTTTTATGTTCCCTTTCCTTTTAATCAAGGCTTTAGTTTCCCACCTTTGGTACAAGATTAAAAAGCCCTGGTGGTCCTGCCTCTTTCTGTATGTACAGAACAAACAGTGATTCATTGAGTGTCTAACATGTCCAGACAAAATATGAAGAGATCGGGGTGCATATGTGTGTGTGTGCATACAATCTGTATATATTTGTGTGCCAATTCAGACAATTATTCTTTCTCCTACTGTAGAAAATGACTATCACTTATATCTTTAAGTGTTTGCTTCCCAGAAAGTCTAAAAAAAATTCATTCTTTGATAAAGACACTTTTGGTGGGGTGGTATTACAGGGTATAAATTATCTTTCTTCACTTCATCCTTTGGAGAATATAACTGACAAAAATTCAGGTTATTGTAATAGAAGATTTTTTTCTTCTGATTTCTACTACTATTTCAACTACATAAAATGTTTAACAGTTTAGGCCTTTGTGGTTACATTCATTATATTTTTATTTATTTCTTAATAAAAACATTGCTTTGGTAGTGTTTTTGACATTTATCTTTGTAGACACTGGCTTATCTTTGCTCACTGGTTTGTATGATCTATTTAAACAATACTAATGATTACAACAATAATGTTAGTAGTAGTAATAAGAACCAGGCAAGGTAACGAGGATCTTTTATAGAGTATTATACTTAATTACTTGACACAAGTTTTGTTACTTTCCATTCTACAGCTCAGAGAAGTTAAATAGTTCTCTGAAATTCACCTAGAACCTGGGTTTCATCCTGGGCTTGTCTCACTCTATCTAACATGCCTGAGAAAATTCATCCACATTCCATGGTTTGAACCTCAACAAAAACGTACTGAGAATTTTAGCTGGAATGCCTCTCAAACTTCAGAATTATATATCCTAGGGCCACCTGGACATCTCCATCTGCATATTGCAAAGACCACAAGTCCAGATCAGAATTTATCATCAAAACAACTTCCAAGTTTTTTATACTCCTGTTTTCTCTTTTTAGTTGTCTCCACCTTAAATCTGAGAACAAGTATTGTCATATTTTTAAAAAATAATAATAAATTTTAAAATAAATTTGTTTCAAATATTGCATGGGAATATACCCACATTAAAAAGAAAAATCACTGTATATCTGAAATTCAAACTGAACTGGAGTCTTCTATTTGATTTGTAACCCTACCGTACAACCCCACCAGTAAATGTGGGAATTGTCTTCAGATCCTTCCTCATCCCATCACTACATCATCCATCAGCTCCTGCTGATGGTACCTCCTGAATCCTTCTCAAGAACACCTCCTTCTGTCTGTCTTCATTCTTACAGTTGCTGCCCCAGCTCAGGCCCTCATCATCTCTAGTGTGAATGATGGTTTCCCAGGTGTTTCCTCTGTTTCTTACATTGCTGTGTCCTCCGGACTTCTATCAGAAAGACTCTTCTGTGTTATAAAGCTGTAAATGCTTCAGTGGCTCCCCCACCCCTACAGCAGCAGTTCTCAATCCTGAGGGCACATCAGTCACAAAAAGCAAACAAGAACAAGAACATGTCAGTATACTTTTGTAATGGGAACTGAACATTAATATTTTCATGTTCCCTTAGATGATTTTAGCATGCAGCCGGGATGGAACATAGAGTTCATGCTATACAGATCCTTCTATCACCTGGTCCTGAAGATGTCACCAAACCTTACCCTTGTTGCCCTTCCCTACACACTCCCGGAACACTTGTTTCGAATTCCTCATACACATGTGCTGTTCCGCATCTCCATTCCTTTTTCCTTTGCCTGAAATACTCTTTTTTTCCCTTCTTGCCCCCACCTCCTCTGACTTCCCAGGCTTCATTCAGGTTAGATTGTCCAGACACACAATTTTAAATGAGACAGAAAACAATGGTACTGACCTGTTTCAAACAGTGCATATGGCCATCCTATGGACACCTTGAATTTATCAGTGAGACTAGGCTGACCATATGTACCATTTGAAATAGCACAGTCTTATTGTTTTCTATCCCATTTAAAATGGGATATCTGGTCAGCCTAGTTCAGGTTTAAAACTCAGATTGAAGTCATTTCCTACAGGAAGACCTCCCTTATCATTAACTTCACCACCTACCCTCACAAACACTCAAGAAAAACCCTTACTTTGTACCCTTCTACACTACTATTCATTCCACGTCTACACTTGTCACATCTTTAAGAGCAACCACTATGTGTTCACTCTGTTTTTGTATGTCCAGAACCAAGCGTATTATCTGACATTGTGGATGGATGAATGGACAGATGGATAGATGACACTGCAGAGCCCAGCTTCTAACCTAGTCTTTTGAAATCCAGAGCCTATGCATCCTGATACCACATAGTAAAATTTGTTTTATCATCTAGTAAATTAGAATTCTACAGTATGCATTTACATTAAGAAGCAACGATCATTGATATTCAGAATGATGGTCCAGAGGCCAGTTCCCAAACACATCAGGCCCCTTCTTGCTTTCACATTTGTGCATATATTCCTCACTCAGCCAGAAATGCCCTTTTTCCTACTGCTCTGCTATTCATCCTTCAACATTCAGCAAAAATATCATAATCTTGGAGAAAGCTGTGAGATCTTCTCCCCACCCCCAGAGAGGGTCATCCATCCTTCTGTTTCTATAACATTATGAATGCACTTCAGTTGTACTCCTCATTGTTTGAGGCTGTGATTGTTCAAATGTCTGCCTCCCCACTGGACCAGAAGCTCTCTGGGGTCTTGTGCAACTTTTACACAAAGCACAATGTGGGTGCTCAGTAGATTTGTGATTCTGAATTATTATATTCCACAGAATTTTGTTAAGGATATTTTATACCATTCAAATTCTTTAAACCATTGGTCAGGGGAAGCCAGGATGGCTCAGTGGTTAAGCGCTCACTTTGCAGCGCTGAGGACCCAGGACCGAATCCCTGCCCCGGCCTGTGCGGACCCATGTGCTGAACTGGGGAGTGCCTCCAGTTCAGTTCTCTCTCTGTCTCTGTATCTCTCTCTCTATCTCTATCTCTCTCTCTCTGTCTGTCAAAAACAACAAAAAAACAACAACAACAACAACAAAAAACCTTGGTCAGATTATTCCATTCCATCATACTACTAAATAACTAAGAATTTACACTACTTTGATCTCTGGTTTTGTTTTGTTTTGCTTTAACTTTAAACAGTTTTAACTGTTTGGTCAGGACTCTCTTACTTTCTAGTGATAGTCATAAGAACTTATTAAAAAGAAACTTCTGAAGCTTTTTTCATCATCCACTACCTGCCTACCTATCACCAGTTTAATTAGATTGGACAAAGCTGGGAAAATAGATTTTGTCCTCCATAACAGGATCCCAATCCTTTTGCCATGGTTAATTCCACACAGCCCAAAAAGCACGCAGTTGAGACCAGAGCCAGGAAGAAGCAGTGCACACTTCCCTGCTAGTCTTTGATGTGCAGTCTTGGCTTTGTTCCATCTCCACCCGAGGCGGGAGACACAGCTGGCTGCCATGTGCAAAGGCCAGCTCAGGGGAGGGAGGTGGTCTTCCCTGAGCCAAATGTGGATTTCACAACTGAAGTGGAAAATCCACATCCTCAGTCTGATAAGTGTGCGGTGAGGGCGTCAGAGCAGTCAGTCAGTGCTGGGTAAACTGAAAATCCTGGGTTCAAATCCTTGGTCTGTGGCCTGTGAGCACTGATCCTAAGCAAGTTTGCTGAGTTTCCTCTGCATTCTCTCCCTCAAGTGTTGCTGTGAGGGCATGCCACTGAACCACACAGAAAACCCCTATAAGACATAAATCACAGTAGACGCTGAATGAATGTTAGCACCCTTCCATTCCTTGTCCTTCCAGCTAGAGTTAGGAAAGCAGCACACAATTAACAAAGGCCTCTTCTATGTCAGGCTGTCCAGCAAGCAGCTTCCGTCTCCGGGAATAACATCTGTCCCCTTGGCATCTGAGAGTAGTAACACGCTCTACCCCTGAGTGGAGATGAGTCCCTTTCTTTCCTCTCCTGGGCTTCACCAGGAAAGAGAAACCCTGAGGAAGTCAGGAAAAGTCACTTCAGGCTGCTGCCTTCCCCTGCTCTGCATCTTCATCAAGATGGAGTGACCAACAGCAGCCTGTCACCTGGGACGTAAGGATGGGGCAGGTCCGGAAGACAGCAAAGTGTATGGATACACCTCTCTCCTCATCTCTCAGCTGCCATGAAAGCACTGGAAATGCAAGTCCTTTGCAAATACTTAGGGACTCAGGAAAGAGTGACATCCAGGCCTTTCAACACAGGATACTCAAGTTAATCTCTAGGCCTAATCCATTTAGAGCATTGCTTTTAAGTCCCATTTGAAGTGACACAGAGGCCAGGACTAAGGCAGATAAGCCCTTCCCACTTGGAGGAGCTCAGCTGCCCCAGCACCCCAGCCAACCTCTCTGAGGCTGGTCCGGTTGCATTACTTGTCATGCTGTGATTTATATTTTAGCTCTGGGGACACAGCCCAAGGACCTGTGTCTCTGTGAGGTAGGGTCCTCTGGCTTTCTTTCCAACACTGGAAGCCAGGTTGGCACTCCACGACTGTCAGCCACCTCCACTCTATCAGGAACATCTCAGAGGCCCCTCAAGCAACAGAAGAAAATGCTAACAGTTATTGGGGGCGTTCTGGATCATTATCACCCAGGCTGAAGGGGCTTCGGGTGCCACTCTGTCAAAAAAACAGTAACCACACTCTAAAAACAAATAGATGACTCCAGGCTGGGAGTTTCTGGCAGACGTTCATTCAGATGCAGAAAGCAAACAAGTCTCCCTGCAGCTCTTCCGGACAGGCCCAGTCCTGAGTCCCCATGAGCACAGGCCACAGACGGCCAGACAGAGCCGCCAAAAAAGAAACTGATACACAAATAAAATGAAAATAAACCGCCCGTGTTATTATTTCCAAAGACATAATAGAACACGGACAACAAAGACATTAACTCATAGGGAGGAGAAATAGATATTTAGGTCATTTCCTCTTCTGTCCCACCTGACTTTTAAATTGATCTCCACTTTAAGAGCATAAGCAATTTTAGGAAAAACAAATTAATATTTCAGATACTTTGAACCAATGTAAGACTTGCCCTCCCTTCTAAGGGTGTGAGAGTTGGAGTTAACACTTGTTTTCCCAATTTCCCTCTCCTTTGTAAATTGCTGACCTTGCTTTGGCCTTTCAAATGATGCAGAAATTCCAAGGTTTGATCACATTCTACAACCTTGGGCCTACACACAAACATATCCTGCTTTAAACACAACCTGGACATGACTCCGGCTGTTATGTGACTCCAAGGATGCCTTTAACCTCTCTGGAATCAGTTTTTTCATTCACAGAACAAGCTTTCTGGAGGAGACAATCTTGAAATCCACTCTCCTCTTATGTTTCGTGAGGTTGGAAAAGTCCTTACTAAAGAGGTATGTGAAGGACTCATTTCTTTTCTGAAGGATTTGCCATCAGGGTACTGTATGCAGAAAGACCTGGGATGCTGGGATGTCTCAACAAGTTGAGCGCTGGCCTTGTAACCACCAGGTTCAGGAATTGAATCCCCACCCCCACCCATGATAATCCATACGCTGAACTGTGGCACAACTGGTACCGGGCCACATCCACCTGTGTGGAATGAAACTATGTCACAACTAATGATGTACAACTATGGAAACTGCTCTGAGCCCTCCCCCCGCTCCTCCTCTCTCTCTCTCTTTTACACACCTTATCTCAAACAATAAAATACCGTAAATCTTTAAAAAAAAAGACCTTTAGCTATTTGTATTTCAGGATGTAGGGTCCACATTGCAGCACTCATATCAATCAGATTGATCAATGATTCAATCTGCTAAACCTTCATGCACCCTGATATTTCTAAGAACACGTGGGTTGCAGCAGTCCTATAAGTAGGCTGACCGAACGTCCCATTTTAAACAAGACAGAAAACAACGGTATTGTTCCATTTCAAATGGTACGGAAGGTTAGCCTATTGACAGCTTGAATTTAGCTCAATGAGATCAGGCTGACCATAGGTACCTTTTATATCATTTTCTAGCCCACCTAAAATGGTACATTTGGTCAGCCTACCAGTAAGGAATTTACTGAGAATCACTTAGATCCACCAGAAGAAAGTTCAGATCAATTAAAAATTAAAAATTAAAAATTAAGGTTTGTTTACACATATGTGAACCTGAGTTCTTAACAGACCCAGAGCATTTCTGCGGCTCTTGGTTTCCCCTAGTGCAGCACCTGGATCCAAGAGGTATTCAGGAGATGTTTGGGATTGCATTAAGGCTACTCCCAAGTCACAGGTGAGAAACAGGCATAAGCAAATATTATCTCACCCAGCTTCAGAATGGCTGGTGCCCTTTCATAAGAGTTCATTGCTCTTCGGGGGCAGAGGGGATTAAAGCATTTCATATAAATCCTGTTTATGTTTTCCCAAGAGTGTGTTTAAAGTATTCAGACAGAAGTAAATGTGTCCAGCCTCCTAATCTCACCCCTGAAGATAAAAGAAACTTTTTCTTTTGAAGTGAATAGGTAGCAGCTCCATTTATTCTTCTAAGTTTCCCTGGAAAGGGCCAACTGAGCTGAGGGTGTTGGAATGTGGAAGAGGAAACTGGAGAAGGCAAAACTGTTCCCACTCCCCCACAGCCCCCCAGGGCCTCTCCACTTTGCCTTCCATGGAGCCTGACACTGTCTTTGGGTGGGTTTATGCCTCGCTTCTCTCAGCTGGCCAGGCTGCAGAACTTTGTCCACAGCCCCATAGGTCCAGAGCTGCCTTGGAGACATGAATCCAATAGGATTAGTCTAAGACAGGAGTGTTCAACCTTTTGGCTTCCCTGGGCCACATTGGAAGAAGAAGAATTGTCTTGGGCCACACATGAAATACACTAACAATAGCTGATGAGCTAAAAAAACAAACAAAAAATCACAACAGAATCTTACAATATTTTAAGAAAGTTTACAGGTTTGTGTTGGACTACATTCAAAGCCGTCCTGGGCCGCATGCAGCCTGTGGGCTGTGGGTTGGACAAACTTGGTCTAAGAGTCCACAACCAGCCTGAGTCGAGGCTGGACCCCATTTGGTGGAAGTGCGTGCTCTATGTGGGTCTCGATCATGCGAGGACCGGTAGAGGTGAACACAGGCTCCCCGGAAGAGACTGGACTCATCCAAAGGCAGCCCAGGCAAGTCTGCTCCTCCTTGCTCTCAAACTCCCACAGCACTGAACAGTGCCCTTCTCTACAATTGCCCACCACAAAACAGCCTCCCCGTTCCCCAAAGGTCTAATTGCCTAGGGCTAGGAGCCCATGAACTTATATTTGCATCAAGGTAAAAATGATGGCTGTGGGCTCTTTTAAGAATCATTTTGATAAGAGAGCTAGAGAAGAGGTAATGATATCAACTCCCAAAATGAAAGGAACAACACCGCAGAGGTGCAGACAGAATATGACAAACCACAGATGCCACCAACGTTCCAACTTTGCTGCCCTCAGGAAGGTTATCCAGGGACAGACACCCTGTAGCCCAAAACCCTCTGGGCCATGTTTCTTTAACTCGCTGGAGCCCTGCACTGAGGGTCAAGAAAGGTCACAAATCTCCAACCTCTTACAATGAGGGGTGTTTCCCCAGAAATGTGAGGACATGGCCCTGCCCCCCCTCAGAGCACCCCAGTCCTGTGAGCTCAGTGTCTAGGCCAGTGAGGGATTTCTAGGATGCCTGAACTTAGAGCAGTTCTTTGTTCAATGCACACCACTCAAATAGAGTAAAATGCTTTCTTGTTTGTGTCACTGAGTAAGCTAAATCAAAGCTGTTGATTCATATTTGCTGCTTTTTTTCCCCTAAAGGAGATCTGAAAAAGCAGTATCCCTCTCCAGTGGCCCCTGTATACGATGTTGCTGGTTCTCACCATTTATTTAAAACATAATGACCTAGTTGAGTTATCAAGTGAACAACAAATTCTCCATACCTGTGAGCTTTAGCTTACTTGCTCTCCATGGTCCAAGAAAATATAATCAAACTTCCTAAGCTGTCTTCATTTGAACACTTCGTTGAGCCATGGGTATAATTCTCATCTGTGTTCTCTAGGAAGAATGCTTTTCCACTAGAATCTCAAGTTCTCTGCCTAAACAAAATACTGGAATAAAGGAAACAGACTTTTCTGGATTAATAAAAACAGCTGACTAAAACACCATGCCTATCCCAGACACCTGTGCAGGCCACACTTTCACCAACAAGGGAAGCTGGTTCTATGTTACAGCTCTCCCAGTATTCAGGAGGAGGAACCATCTAGTTCTGCTTGCTATGTTCAAAGCTCACTCCACCTTCTTTGTTTTCCATGGTTCCAAGTAATTTTCTTCGAAGGTTCCAGAAGACTGAATATTTATGCACAATGTCATCCAGATTCTTTGTCCTGTGCCTCAATTTCATCACTTTTTTTAATAAATCGCCTTATAAGTTTCAAATTCTTTTGATGTTATTAATATTCATTGATGAATAAAATTTCTTTTTGAAGATATTTAGAAACCATGTAGACATAATATATGTTAAGTTTGAATATACTGGTATATACATGGAGCATTTTTGATTTTCAAAGACCAAGGGGGTATGTTTGGATAGCTCAGCGTTTGAGTGCTTGGTTCAAAATCTCAAGGTCTCAGGTTCAATTCCCAGTCCCAGCCCATGCAAACCTGATGCTGAACTGTGGTGCAACTGGTAACTGTTGGGATGACTCAGAAGCGAAGGTTCTCACCTCCCATGTGGGAAGCCCCAGTTCGGTTCCCACCTCTTGCAGTCCCACATCCCCCTGTGTGGAATGAAACCATATCACAACTAATAATGTACAAATATGGAGACTGCTCTGGGCCCTCCCCACCCTCTCTGTCTCTCTTAACATTAAAATAAAATCTTTGAGAAAAAAAAGAAAGGAAGGAAGGAAGGAAGGAAGGAAGGAAGGAAGAAAGAAAGAAAGAAAGGAAGGAAGAAAGAAAGAAAGGAAGAAAGAAAATTCTGCCTGGGAACATGACATGAATCAGGGTTTGTAACCAGAGGTAACTTCATTAAAAGTTATTAAAAATAAAACTGATTCTGGGTGGTAAGCACATAATGCAATGCATAGATGATGCAGTGTAGAGTTGTACACCTGGAAACTATGTTGCCAACCGATGTCACCCCAGTAAATTTAACAATAAATATAAATAAATAAATAAATAAAAATCTATCTAGAATTCTGGTTGAAGTTTACTATTTCATAAGGTACTCTACGGGAAAAGAGGAAATGGTTAATCCTGAAGAAAACTGGGAAATATAGTGTTTCCACTGATTGCTGAAGTCAAATATCTCACCACTACTCCTTCGTACTGTAGGTACTTAAGATATTTTTTCTTACTCTTTAGATCTTGCCCCTTCACCCCCTTTAAGGAAAATTTAAGAGTACTGAGATAGTGTTTTAGTTTTTCCTCTTGGTAATATATTGCTTAACAGATTTAGAGATTCAACAGAGAAGTCCATGTCTTATCAAGCACCCAGCAAGAAATATGTCCATGTTTTTATCGAAGAAAAAGTTAGGAAATTATGTTCAGAAAGTTTCCTTCATCATCTTATAGAAATGAAAGTATACTTAGAATGAAAAATGACCTCCGTGCCTGAGTGTGCAATACTGTGAAGTCATGTGTAAGGATCCATTTGCTATCTATAAGAATGCTCAAACTGATAATGACAAAATAAAATAAAATAATCAGCCAATGTCACCCCAATAAATTTAACAATATAAATAAATAAATTGAACTAAAAAAAAGCATGCTTAAGAGGAGCCTAGGAAAATGGGTTCATGTCTGAAATTAGCCAACTGCCTGCTTCCGTAAGGTTCTGGAATCCATGAGGTAGCAAAGTCATGCTGGTGGAGTGTGAATTAGCTGTCTACACCTCCCACTCACATTCAAGCTGACTCTGGGTCCAAGGGAAGAGAAGAAAATAAGTCTCGTTCTGCACCAGGATGTGGCGCCTAGAAACACCTTCCACTTCTCCCACGAGGCCCAGGAGGGTGACTCCAACAGGGAGGGAAAGATGGCTCATGGATGTCTTCTTTTGAATTCCTTCTCAAGTGCCTCTGTCTGATGTAAGGGAGGCTTGGTCAAGAGCCTTAGGAACAGTGTCCAGGGAATGTTTGCTCAGCAAATACAGTCACCAAATGTAGCAGACTGGCAGGAGAGGCCCTTCCTTTGCAAGGTCAACCCATGAAATGGCTACAGCTGATTTGTCCAAACAAAATAGTGGAACAAAATTACTGAACAAAGGATTGTTAAGTGAGACAACAATTATTTGCTCCTTTGAATAGTGTAAGAGTTACATAAGGGAAGGCAGGAGTTCCCAATCTGTCCAAGCTTGGCGATCCTATTTGAACAACAAATATGTCTGTGTACTCTACGTGGTGGTAGTTACATCTGTAGGATACACTGAATGACAATCATAACAAAATACCTGATGACAATCATAACAAAAAGCTCTCATAAATGCAGTAATTTTAAAACGGATTTGTGTGAATCTATTCTAACTATATTAATATATATCTGAGATACATGTGAGAAATATCATTTGTCAAGTCTCCAAATGTAGGAAGTATGGCAGGGGTTCACGCCCCGGCACTAGGCTGACCAGATACCCCATTTTAAACAGGACAGAAAACAACAGCACTGTCCCATGTCAAACAGTACGTCTGGTCAGCTTTGAATTTCGTCCAGTGAGCTAGGCTGACCACATGTACCATTTAAAACAGAACAATGTTATTGTTTTCTGTCCCATTTAAAGTAGCATGTCTAGTCTGCCTACCTGGTACCCACTGTTCACACACAGAAATCATGCCTGGGTCATTTTGGACTCTACAGAGTTCTGATTGTTTCATAGAATTGAATGTAGTACTCAAACTTCCTTTAAACTACACCACCACCACTACCCCATACACACACTAGGCAAGAGCTGACCTGCCCTAATAAAGGAGGTAAAGGAGGTGGAGACTCAAAAACACCTTGCACTCCGTCTTCTCCTCGGGACTCATGGGAACACTTCTGCAGCCCCCAGCCATGTTTGCACAGGTATGCATGTGCAGAAGATTCACTTCTGAGTCCACCGGCTCTCCTGTTTTCACCTTCCAGGGCAAACTTGCTCTCACTGGGTCACATTCGCGTGTTTATATCAAGAGAACTGTCCTCCATCTAAGGTAGAAACACCTTAGAAGCTCATTATATTTTGCAAATGACTTTGAATGTTTTGTACCTTCAGAGATGAATATTTATCCCTCTAGGAATATGAGAAAGCTCACATTAGTTTGCTTTTTCAAATATGAAAAGACAGTCCTAATATATTTCCATGAGGAATTGGACACTGTTCAGGTTAGATGGTCAAGGTCTTACTATGACTCCTCTCCCAAGAATGCATATTAGCAAATACCTTAGAAAAACAAAAGACCATGATGGAGCCAAAACCAAGCTGCCATATCACACAGGAAATTTTACCCAAACACAGTGAGGGTGTGAGGCTGAGTTTTCTCAGTGATGATTGAATCAGAACAGCCCCAATACAACACTAGGAACGTAACAAATGATTTCTATCCAGCAGCCTAGCCCAGGAAAACCCTACTCTGGCAGTAACCTTGACCTAAGGGGATGATGGCTCACCTAGACTCAGGGATTTCTTGCCTGTCTAACTTGAATGACAACCAGGAAAATCTAAAACTGTGGCAAAAGTTGAAAGGAAACTTTCTTGATACAAGTGCCCAAATGTCACAGGAAGAGAACAGGTTTCTCCTTGTCAGATGAAAATAGTAGATCTGGTGAATTTGTACAAGTGACTTTTCTGCAAATACAAACCTGTCTAAGCATTGCTGAGGGCAGCAGAAGGTAGCCAGTAGCCCCACGTTCAAGATCGACGGCTAATCCTCTGAGGCTAAGAACATTTAGCTGCTGGGGTCAAGGTGAGTCCTTGCCCTTGCCAACCTTGTAGAGGTAGGAAGGGATCGTTCTTGGCATGAGGATGAGAGTTGGAGCTGAGGTAAGAGCTCTCCCATTGCCCCGGGAACCTATGCCACCCCTCTGGAGTGGCACTGTGTCCTAACGCAAAGAGCTGGTTAGCATGAAGCTTCGCCAGCAGGATTCACACAGCACTGAAATCCGGAGGCAGCGTGCGTGGTGGCCTAAAAGCAGAAGTGACAGTAAGGAGAGGAGAGAAGGACAACTCTCCTGACCATGGCAGAGCAAAAGCCACTGAAGTGGAAGGGAGGCTTGGCTGACGCAGTGCCTGTGGAGAGACGAAGAGACAGGATCTAGTCCCCAGGGACAGCTGGGGCAGTGTCTCCAGATAGCACAGATTGACCAAGGGGCAACCTCACCAGTGTCCCCAGGCAGGTGACTAATCTGGAAGCAACAGAAGGGAGGAGCTGATGAGATCACGTGGAGAAAGTTCCATTTGCTTAGCAGCTGAGAGGAAGGTCCAATGTAAGGGGACACCAGTCTTAATAGAAATATTCAGGGCCAGGCTGGAATAACGACTACTCCAAAAGCAGCAAAGCCCTCTCCACAAGAAAGGGGAAAACTGGAAAGAGAGGAAGGCAAACAAGACGGATAATGCCCCAAACTCCAAGAAAAAGACTTCTAAAGATTTCAAAATATATTTCCAACAAGGGTAGCAGCTAAATTTAATACACGTTTATAATAGTCAGACCCAGTGGTAAATATATATTAATAGTTATCTTGGTAACGGCTTATGGAGTAAACCCTTCCCTTATGGTTATCTCTATTTTACAGATGAGGAAAATGAAGTTTGGAAAGGTCATGTAACTTGCTCAAGGTCATGCAGCTTATGAGAGGCAGACTAGACTTTAACTAGAGCACCTTCAGTCACTGGTTCCTTCATCACCAGAATATTGTTATATAATTCTCATTCTGATTGGAACACGGCACCAGGCTGTGAACGTTAGCTAAAATCACCTAAAATTTGAATCTAGCTCTATGATAGCAGTGTCCAACCTTTTGGCTCCCCTGGGCCACACTGAAAGAAGAATTGTCTTGGGTCAAACATAAAATACACTAATATTAACAATAAATAGCTGATGAGCTAAAAAAAACAAAAAAAGTCGCAAAAAATATCTCATAGTGTTTCAAGAATTTGTGTTGGAGGAAGTCAGGATGGCTCAGTGGGTTAAGCGCTCCCTTTGCAGCCCTGGGGACCAAGGATCGAATCC
>PVKE010007156.1:0-51677 GCA_004027555.1 Craseonycteris thonglongyai | reverse complement strand
AGGAGGGGGGAGGGAGAGAGGGAGGGGAGGTGGGAGAGGGCACCAGCATTATGGACACACTCAATGGTTTGGTGTTTACCTGGAGAGAAGGGAGGAGGGAGGAGGAGGAGTTGTGGGGGGAGGGGGGAGTGGGCACCAGATATATGGGGTTGGAGGGGGACCTGATTCTGGGAGCTGGGCACATAATGCGATGCATGGGTGATGTGATGTGGAGTTGTACATCGGGAAACTATCTAATTGTTACCAACCAATGTCACCCCATTAAATTTAACAATAAAATATAAAAAATAAAAAAATAAATAAAAAATAAAAAAGAAAGATTCCTCCTTCAATTCAGGAGACCTGAGACCTTATTACTAAAATGTGTGCATTTATCCAAGTCTTTTACCTTCTCCACGTTTCAATGTCTTCGTATATTCCTGCTCCATGACTCACTGGGTTGTGAGGGTCAAGCGAGGTTATAAACACTATAATAAACTGTGTTGTGAGGTGATAAAAGCAGCACAGGACCACAGGGGTCTGTAAGGTCAGCCAGTCCCCCGCCAAAGCGGAGGCTTTCCTAACAGGCTCTGTTTCTTCCCGCCGCGAGCGACTTGACTTGCTAACCTGATGCACCGTGGAAAGTCATGGCAGCATGGAGCTCACCCCTGCACACACCATACTCTAGAAGGTATTTGCCTGCAGCTTCAACACTCACCAGGCTGGCCCCACGCATTCTACAACCCCGGTGATGCAAGCCACATCTCGAAGGCAATTGCTTTGCTGGCTGTTCATTCTCTTGTACTTGGGGGGAAAACAGTATTTCCTTGAGAGCAGGGACGGCTTTCTGCTCCTGTGTGTACCTTCTGTGGGCAGTGCCTGGCACCGTGAGTCCCAATGAATGTTTTTTTTTCAGTGGAATTGAGTTGAAGTCTTTTCAGCCAGCTCCCAAACCAGTAGGAAACCCAGAGCCCAGGTTGGCTTGAAAGGCTGAGCGAACACGACCTGCAATTGCTATGCAAGAGTCTGTCCACACGGTATCCTTCGAGGAGAGGATAGTGGGACAAACTCTCCTCCTTTGGGGAAACACACATGTGCCATGCCTGCAAGAAAGGGGTTGGCTCCTGGGAGTCAGCCACTCAACAGACGTTCAGAGCCTTACCTGGAAGGTTAGCGTGGTCCGTGGGCTGCGTTGAGCTTTGCACATCTGTGGTGTTCGTTTCCTTCTGTCCTTCAGGGGTAGGGATTACTGGTTTTCCTCTCTTCCCAGAGGCTAGAGAATACGAATGGAGTGAAACAAATCCCTTCACGTGTGCTCACAACAGAAAAACACTCTTCCCATGTTCATTCACGCAGAAAGGGTGTCTTCCTAGTGCTGCCACGGGCCAGGAAATCACGAGGTGCTGGGGTTCCAAAGAGGAGCCCCACACAAGCCCTGCCCATGGGGCGGCTAGGGCCGGATCACCCACACCCCAGGTTGACCTGCCTGTGAGTGTGTTATTTTCCTCGTTGCCCCAGCCCAGCGAGGGCTTTCTGGAACTGGGACAACATTTGGGGGATGTCTGGGGACTTTGAGGGAATATTCCTCACGCTCGGGAATGCCAGTTCCCAGCACTGGGCTGGGGAAGTCCCTGCCCCAATTATACTTTCTGCTTGACAATATCCTTCCCCTCCTAAGAAGTTCCCCAAAGGCCACGTGGCCCTCAGAATGAACAACGGCAATAGCTAAGACTCTAGACTCCAGTAGCATGAGCTTCTGTTTCCTTTGTACCCTTGTCAGGGGAGGAAAGACCTCTCCCACTGTCCCTGTTTCTGTTGCAGAACTTTTGCCTTAGGGTTGAAAAGAAGAGGATGGGGAAGGGTCACGGGGCGTTCTTAGGAATTCACACTGCTGTTCTGTGGAGCTGAGATAAGTATCGTTCAGCAGTCAGGATACTGGTGGTGTGAAGTGTGTGGGCTTTGAAAACCAGAATACCAATGTGTTAATTCAACCTGACAGTACATATTGCCCAGTGCGATTGCTTATTTAAAAAATAATCTTCTTTATATAGGCTCATGTAGACTATTATTTAAAAATATTTTTTTAATTGTGATATGATAGACATAACATAAAAATGTACACCTTATCCACCCCTCTTGAGTGTCCAGTTCAGTCGCATGAAGTACATTCATATTGCTGTGAACTAAAATGATCCTTTTCATCATTCAGTAATTAGTAGTGTCATGTGTGTTCCCTTCCTGCCCCTAAAATGTAAGTTCCTGGAGGGCTGGGTATCCCATGGGCCTAGACTGGTCCTGGGAACTAGAAGACATTCCTTTAAGTATCTATTTAGTGAATGAATATTTCAGGACCCACTAAAATTATTATGGTATAGTTCAGACGGGTCCATTTTTGGTCTGCAGCGCCGAGTCAGTCAATGCTAAAACTCTGTCTGGGTCTTTGCTATAGGTCTTTTGTTCCCCTTGGTAGTGACACAAGGAAACACTTACACATCCTTCCACACTGGCATTGGTTTTTCCAGGACGAGTGGCCAGGGTTTCCCGTACAGTTCATGAACCCCCAGTCTAGTCTGCGGAAGCCTGTCTTGCAATCACAGATCAGCAGGGTCCCCGTCTTGTACGTGAGCGCTTTGAACGTGGCGTTTTTGAGTTTGGGTGGGTGGTGGGCACAAAACTCTGTGAAGAAAAAGAAGCATGTTAGGAGTTCAGGAGGTGCCAATCAAACACCCACCTATTTCACCATGTGGTTGGTGACTTCATCACGCAGTTCTTCATTTTCTGTAAAGACCTTAAATAAAATATCCAACATTTTCCTAGATAGAAATGAAGGCTGGTCTTTAGAAACTGTTGGGTCAGACAATTAAAAATTAAACTTCAACCAAAGTCCTCTCAAAACAGCAGCATATTTCAAAGTAAATGAATAGAAACGAACCAGGCTTCATTCTGAATGTGCCTCATGCCGAGCAAGTAGGGAGAAAGACCAAGGGATATGAGGAAAGCAAGAGAGGAAAGCTCTGAAAATTTGATTAAGGGGCAAAATATGTGTGTGAGAAATATTCTTCAGGAAGTAAGGATTGTCAGGTTTTCTACAGTGAATGTTTCTGCACCATTTTTTAAAAAAGGAAATATATGTAAAGTGCTTCACTCAATGCCTGGCTAGTAGAAAGCGTGTGTTTCTCAACCACTGGCCCATCTCTGAGGTTTCCAAATTCCTTCTCGGACTAAGAAGACCTGACTCTCCCTGGGCCCAAAAAATGGACACCAGTTTCCCACCATAGACACTGGAAGTAGTGGCCAATGCCCAACTATTAAGGTAGAAAAGGCACTGGTCTATTCAGAAAGATGATTTCTGGGGAAGCTGGGATGGCTCAGTGGGTTAAGCGCTCACTTTGCAGCGCCGGGGACGGAGGATTGAATCCCGGCCCCAGCCCGTGCGGAACCATATGCTGAACTGGGGAGTTCCCCCAGTTCAGTTCTCTCTCTGTCTCTGTATCTCTCTCTCTCTGTCAAAACAATAAAAATTAAAAAAAAAATTAATTAATTAAAAAAAAAAAAGAAAAAGAAAGATGATTTCACTGCATCTCTTGCAACAAGTTCTCCTGTTACAAAAAAACTAGATTTTTTTAGGAAAAAGCCACCCAGGAAGTAGAGAGAAAAGATCACAGGAAATGGAAATGGGGAGAAAGCAGGGGCCGCTAGCATTGTCAGCTTCTCTGCCCACCAGAACAGGCACAAAATCTGGGCTGGTCGCCGCACATGTGGGTGACAGAGGACGACCTGCCAATTGCTTATCAATCACTCAGGTTGTAGTGAAACTTCTCCGCACCCTTATGCTCTGCCCAACGGCTTGTCATCCTGAAGACCACAACTACCCAAGACTTAGGGCTCCTGTTACCCTCAAGAGCAGAAGGTGAGGACAGCATAGATAGTTGGCCCTGCCACTCACCAAGAAGGGACTAAACGAAAGCAACTTGAATGGCTTAGTAAACCTTGTTAATCTAAGATGTGGCTTCCTTTTGCTATAAAGTGAGTGTCATAATTATTTGACTGATTTGTTTTAAAGGTTACCTGGGCACCTTCAGAGCACCTAGTACACAGTAGGCATCAAATAGATGTTGGTTCTGCTTTTTTCCTCTGACCAGAAAAAGAGGATGGTAATTCACATAGACACTGGGTTGAAGTTTACCTTGACCCTTAACCCCTGTAAAAAAGGTCATCTCTCTCTACAGCTCATATCATGAGTACCATTCACTGGCACTTATTGTACATCAATGCCAACCAACTTTTTAAGTATCAGAAGGTAAATAAATCTGTTATATGCATAATAATCAGAAAAACCAATGGAGGAACAAGTCAAGGATGTTCTATCTCACTACTGCTTTTCAACAATGTACTGGAAATCTCAGCTAATGCAATCAGAAATGAAAAGGGACTAAAAGAAATCAATTGACATGATTTTGTATGTAGAAAATCTGAAAGAACACTGGATGGTGAGCACATAATGCAATGTATAGGTGATGTAATGTGGAGTTGGACACCTGAAAACTATGTAATTGTTACCAACCAATGTCACACCAATAAATTTAACAATTAAAAAAAAAAAGAAAGAAAGAAAATGTAAAGAAAATCTAGAAGAACAAACCAAAAAAACCCTTTTTGTACTAACAAATGATTATAGCAGTGTTGCAGGACACAAAGCTAATGTACAGAAGTCAATTGTTTGTCTGTCTACCAGCAAGGAACCAGTGGAAATTGCATTAGTACCCCTCAAAAATAAAGTATGTGGGTATAAATGTAACAAAATTGTAGAAGAACTATACAAGGAAAGCTGTAAAACTCGGATGAAAGAAATCAAAGAAGAACTAAATAAATGGAGAGGTATTCCATGTTCATGGACAGGCTATTGTCAATATGTCAGTTCTTCTCAACCTGATCTTCAGATTCAATGCAATCCCAATAAAACCCCAGCAACTTATTTTGTGGGTGTCAGCAAACTGATTCCAAAGTTTATATGGAAAGGTAAAAGACTCAGAAGAGCCCACACAATATCGAAGAAGGACAAAGTTGGAGGACTGCCATTCCCTGACTTCAAGACTTGCTATAAAGCTACATTAATTAAGACAGTGTGGTATTGGTTAGTGAATAGACAAATAGATCAATATAACCAAATAAAGAGTTAATAAATAAGCTCCCATGAATATAGTCAATTGATCTTTGACAAAGGAGCAAAGGCAAGACAAGGGAGCACAGATAGTCTTTTCAACAAATGGTGCTGGAACAACTGGACATCCACATGCAAAAAAAAGATGGCCCTAGACACAGATCTTTTATGTCTTTCAGAAAAACGAACTCAAAATGAATCACAGACCTAAATGCAAAACACAAAACTATAAAACTCCTGGAAGATAACAGGAGAAAGTCTAGATGACTTTAGGTTTGGTGATGACTTTTTAAAAAATTGTTTTTGACAGAGAGAGAGAGAGAGAGAGAGAGAGAGATATTAGACATTTGACACCCCTCACAACAAAGAGAAAGGAAGGGGGAGGGCCCAGAACAGTCTCCATAGTTGCACATCATTGGTTTTCTACATAATTTCATTCCACCGGTGAGCACAGGGCTGCACAGGCAGGAACCAGGCTGGGGGCCTCCCACATGGGAAGCACGCCCTGGTGAGAACTGAACTGGGGGCATATCCCAGTTCAGCATATGGGTTCACACAGGCTGGGCCTGGGATTCCATCCTTGGGCCCTAGGGCTGCAAGATGAGTGCTCAATCCACTGAGCCATCCAGCATGGTGATGACTTTTTAGATGCAACATCAAAGGCATGATCCATGAAAGAATTGAGAGATTAGACTTCACTAAAATAATTTTAAAAATTATGTTCTTGGGATTCTGGGATGGCTCAGCAGTTGAGCACTTGCCTCGTGGTTGTGGGGTCCAGAGTTCGGTTCCTGGCCCCAGCCTGTGAAAATCCATAAGCTGAACTTCAGTGCAGCTGGTAACTGCTGGGATGACTTGGCGGTGAAGATGGTTGCCTCCCACGCGGGGGTTCCCAGTTTGGGTCGCGCCCTGCATGTCCCCACATGAAACCATGCCACAGCTGATGATGTGCAGCTGTGGAGACTGCTTTGCCTCACCCACTCTCACCTTCTCTCAAACAATAAAATATTAATAAATCTTTAAAAACTTTTCCTGCTCTCAAAAGCCACTGTCAAAGGAATGAAAAGACAAGCCACAGACTGGGAGAAAATATTTGCAAAACACCTATGTGATAAAGGACTGTTAACTAAAATATACAAAGAATACTTAAAACAAAACAACAAGAAAATTAACCTGATTTTAAAAATGGGCCAAGGACCTTAACAGCCACCTCACCAAAGAAAATATACAGATGGCAAACAAGCATATAAAAAGTGGCTCCAAATCATATGTCCTCAGGAAAATGCAAATTAAAACAACAATGAGAAACCACTACGAGGCTTCAGAACGGGGCAGCAGGAACCCTCATATGTTGCTGGCGAGAATGTAAAATGGTACAACCACTTTGGAACACAATTTGGCAGTTTCTTACAAAACTGAACATACTTTTACTGTACAATCCAACCACCATGCTTCTTGGTATTTACCCAAAGAAAGTGAAAAGTTATGTCCACACAAAAACTTGGCCGTGGAGGTTGACAGCAGCTCTATATTTAATGACCAAAACTTGGAAGCAATCGAGATGTCCTTCAGTAGATGATGGATAAAGAAATTGTGGTCCCTCCAGACAATGGCATGGTTTTTAGCACTAATAAAAAATGAGCCAGCAAGCCATGAAAAGACATGAAGGAATCTTAAATGCATGTAACTAAGTGAAAGAAGCCAATCTCAAAAGGCCTTATATTGCATGATTCCAACTACACGATATTCTGGAAAAGACAAAACTATGGAGACAGTACAAAGACAGTAGTTGCTAGGTGTTGGGGGAGAGCGAAAGATAGGTGGAGCACAGAGGATTTCTAAGACAATGAAACTACTCTGTATGATACTGTAATGATGAATATATGTCATTGAATGTTTGTCCAAATCCATGCAATATGTAACACCAAAAGTGTCAACTATAGACTCTGGGTGATAATGATGTGTTAATGTAGGTTTATCAATGTAGCCACTAGGAAAGTAGACTTAGAGTCAACCATATCAGTAATTACATGAAATATAAATAAAACACATAAATTAAAGGACAGAAACTTGCAAGCTGGATAAAACAGGAAGGCCCAACTATATGCTGTCTACAAGTAAATATGCTTTATTTTATTTTTTATTGTAAGTTTCAGGTATACAAAACAACATAATGATTAGACATTTATACCCCTCACAACAAAATAACTACTAGAACTTTGCAAATTTAGCAATCTCAATATACAAAAATCATTTGTGGTTAGTTCTATACCTGGAAGCAACCAATCAGAAAATAAAACATTTAAAAACAATTTCATTTATAATAGCATCAAAAACATAAATTACTCATGAATAAATTTACCCAAACCTTGCAAGACCTCTAAACTGAAAACTGACTGAAATATTGCTAATGTAAGTTAAATAATTATATAAAAGGAGAAATTTACAATGTTTACAGGTTGAAAGATTTATTTAAAAAATATGATATTGGTTCACCTTAAATTGATCAACAAATTGAATGCTATCACAAGTTTAAAGATCCAGCACACTTTTTGGTAGAAATTTGGCAAGTTAATTCTAAAACTTCTTCAGAAACACAAAAGACCTAGAATTTCTAATACAATCTTAAAAAGATGTACAAATTTGAAGGATGCACATGATGTGATATCAAGACTTTCTATAAAGCTGCAGTAACCAAGACAGTATATATTGGCAAAAGATAGGCGAATAGAGTAATGGACCAGAATACAAAGTCCAGAAATAGACTCTCACATGTACCTTCTGTTGACTACTTTATAAACACACCATGGCGATTACAGGAGGGAAGGGAAATCTTCTAAACAAATGCTTCTGGAACAAATGGATAAGTGTATGGGAGAAAAAGAACCTCACTCCACCTACAAATATTTGTTTTATTATCTCTAAATATAAAATATCTATACACTAGATCTATACATTGTAAATGTAAGCATAAACATTAAAAGTATGATGCTTCTAAAAGCAAATAAAAGCAAACAGCTTTGCAAGCTAGGGACAAGCCGTGTTTCCAGCGAGGACATGAAAAAGCACTAACCCCGAAAGAAAAGGAAATTAAAAACTTCTGCTCATCCTTAGACATTAAGAAAAATGGAATAATAAATGATGGATATAGACTTGGAGAAAATGTTTGCAACACAAATATCTGCTAAAAAGCCTCATATCTACATTATACAACCAGCAATAACTCAGTACTAAAAGACAAACAAGCCAATAAATAAATGGGCAAAGGCTTGAAGGATCACTTCTCCAAAGAAAATAGATGATTATCAATCACTACTTGAAAGGGTGCTCAACATCATGCGGCATCAAGAAAAAGCAACTTGGAAACCACCATGAAATAGCCCATTAGAGAGGATAAAATGGATAAAAGATCAACACGACCAAATGTCAAAAAGGAAGTAGAGCTACTGGAACTCTCTTATAGTACTGGTGGGAGTATAATATAATACCATTACTTTGGAAACCTGAAAGATTTTTTGAAAAGTGAAGTTAGCTATATATCTACCCCATGATCCAACCACTCCACTCTCAGACATTTCTCTAAGGTAAATGCATGCATTTGCTGACAAAAAGACTTATGCAAAATATTTAAGTAGCTTTAAATAATCTCAAAAACATTATGTTGAGCGAAAGAAGATAGACACAAAGTAGAACACACTATTTGATTCCACTTCTATGAAGTTCAAGGAAAGACAGAGCTAGGACACAGAAGACATCCCGGTCATAGTTGCTGGTGGTGGTGGGGTTGGAAAGTGACGTGATAGGGGTGTTGATGATATGGCTGTGTATAGTTGCCAAAACTCATCAAATTGCACACTTAAGAACTACATTTCATGATAAGGTCATTTTACCTAGAAAGAAAAAAAAAATCATTAAGTTGTATACTTAGCAACTCTTGTAATTATTAATTAGCACAAAGAATCAAGGATTGAGCTCAGATGCACTTGGCATCTGATAACCACAAACCAAGAAAGTTTCTAAACATGTGAATTTGAAAGACAAAAAAAAAAAAAAAAAAAAAAGAGAAGGCAGACAAATCGCCATTGGGACAACCTGAGGTCCTCACAAACTCTTTAATTACATGGTTGTACGCTTTTCTAAATAAGGCGTGGAAATTTCCAGAGTCGTCGTAAATTAGCCTGAATATCTGAGGTCATGTGAGGACAAGCAGACATTCCAGAACTTAACACTCACAGACGTTCCTCCCAGAGAAGCATCTTTCCTGAAATTTGGAAACCCTGAAACGTCCCTGGGCTGTAGTAAACAGCTTGGCTATAATCCTATTCTCTGCAGTGCCTTGTCAGGGGTGTTCAGAGACCATTGGAAGAAAGTGGGGGCAGGGCAGTATCTGGGAAAGGCAGCCCCGACTCTAAGAGGAATACATCTGGCATATTATTTGACCCCTCTCAGAATGGCATCATAAAAGAAAGAGCAGATCAACATCTAAAAAAACCCCCAACATTTACACAACTCAGGAAAATGCCTTTAAATCCTCTTTGCCTCTATGTTATCACTTTAAAATTTCTTCCCACACAGCAAGGCAGCTTTACTCATTCTCTACTTTTTATTTCTTCAAATTTTAATTTTATTATTTGAGACAAGGTGAGAGAGGAGAGAGAGAGAGAGAGAAAGGGAGAGGGAGAGGGAGAGGGAGAGGGAGAGGGAGAGAGAGAGAGAGAGAGAGAGAGAGAGAGAGAGAGAGAGAGAGAGAGAGAGAGAGAGAGAGAGAGAGAGACCCAGAGCAGTCTCCATAGTTATATACATCATTAGTTGTGACATGGTTTCATTCCACACAGGTGGGTGTGGGGTGTGGGGCTGTGCAGGGCAGCACCGAACCTTCGCTGCTGAGCCATCTTGGCGGATACCAGTTGTGCCACAGTTCAGCATATGGGTTTACACAGGCCTGGGCTGGGACTCGAACCCTGGACCTCGTGACTGGAAGGCAAGTGCTCAACCACTGAGCTATCCCAGCCTCCCTCATTCTCTACTTTTACTCATGAAAAGCTAAAAGTCCTTTCTCGAAACTCAGCATACAGGGAAGTGCCTTTTTCCACCTTTGCTCTTGCACCTGTTTTATGTTTCTACCAGGCATCGGGCTGTGCTCTCTACTCTACCCATCCTCTGAGCTCAAGGTCCCGGGAACTCAGAAGGCAAACAGAATTTTCTGTAGAAGGTGGGGAGGGAAATATTGTTCTCTCTGTACTTCTAAGTATGGGTACAGTTCCTGATTTAGATGCCATTTTCTCTTCTGAGAGTATTTTAAGTGTCTGCTGCCTATGGGCGGTGTACCAGTTTAGATGACTAACCTGGTGTTGGGAGATGCTGGTAAGTTCTCAGAGCTTAGAAAGTGGGGGTTCCAGGAGGGAAGAGCTATCAGGGGTACATTAATGCGACCTTGTCTTTTAGTTCTTGTACCTTTTCTGTGGGCAAAGGGAGAGACAGGCAGCACTTGTTAATAACCCTAAAGGTCCCAAGGGCTCCGGCATCCACTAGAGAGTGTTCAGCTGAGCTCTTCTGATGTCAGAAGTGTTTCATATCTTATTTTAGATCTTTGCTCTGAATAGTAATTGGAAAGAAATGGTGGGGAGGGGGGTCACTCGTTTTCCACGTCTTCTCCCATCCCACCTCCGTCACTGTCCCTGAAACACGATCGTGGGTGCCTCTTCCTGTGGGGTATTTGTGGATTTGTTGCCTCCCACTCAACCGAAGTGTGACACTCCTGGGGCACTTTTGTCTTCTTTGGCTGATACTAGTGACAATTACTGAGAGCCACCAGCTTCTGGACTGTATCACCAAACAGGTCTGAGGAGAAAGGTGGGTGCAGAGTGAGGGACCCTCGGACACTCTTCTCTGTGCAGTGTTGTTTTGTTTTTCTTTTTCCGCCAATGGATCCCTGGAGACGTGACTTCTCCATCTCACTCACCATGCCTGTGCTGGGCAGGGAAGGACTGGGCATTTGCAGGATACATGGCAGCAGTTTCAGAGATTCAAGTGAGCTTTTCTGTCCTCTCCTTTTGAGTATTAGACCAAACCATCAACACACCCATCACTATGTGCAGCTTCTACTGCTTGGGCTTCAAATAAAAGATGAGAAATGTGGTGACATGAGGTATATTCTTTTTTTCATTTTTTTAAACTATAAGTGTCCCCATCACACAGTAAGTAAGAAGGACAGAAGCGAGAGATCCGGGGCTTGTTAGCTGGACTTGGGATACTGACAACCCTTTATTTTGCTTTGCCACATTCACTCAACTCCACTTCCCTCATATAAAGCTACCCCTTCGTTTTTCACTCTTGTTTTTAGACAGAGAATAGAGCTAACATGAGTTTTGTGCTGAGATATTGTTGTGTCCCTTAGGTTAACCAGGCATAGCAACACGTGGACAGTCCATCAGCCAGTTGGATCAGGGAGAAGGGTGTCTCAGTGGATTCTCTCCAACCAGCAGTCCTAAGTTTCAGTTGTCCCCGGCATGCTTCTCAAACTTGACCACATACACATGTCTCTGGGGAGTCTTGTTAACATGCACATTTGGACTCCCTAGGCAAGTCTGGAGGCTAAGACAGTTTCCAACAAGCTCCTCAAAGCTGCTGTTGCAACCACACTTGGCATGGCCATTGACCACTGCATCCTTCCTCCCTGTCAGCCCCTCTTCCTCCCTAAGGACTGCCTCCCCCCAGCAAAGAGCGAACAGTAGCCCTGAGGGGTTGTGGACCTCACTTACTGAGCACTGTGTTCCCAGGTGCTGAACTCGGTATCAGAGAGGGTGCAGTGAACATGTCCTTGGCTGGAGGAAAGATGGGTGGGTGAAAAACGGTTTGTGGGCTGAGTGATTCTTCTGTTTTTCTCTTCTTTGATGTTGTTCAAACTGAGAAAGAACTCATCTGGCCCCTGTGGCCTGTGTGATCAACATGAAAGTTAAGGAAAAGGAAGGGGCTTCAAAAGGATGTGGACAGAACCGGAGCTAAGACTCTTCGCTCTCTGGGTGAACCAAGGTCATGTTAGGTTTACCAACAGCCCAGTCAGCACTCAGTTTCCAAAACTGAGTACATGGCTTCATCTTGCTGCCTCTCTTCTTCTCCATCTATTCAATAGAGATTGAGGATGAACATTAGAGAAACTCACTAAGCACAGAAACTTCTAGGGGGCGATTTACTAAGCTTTACACAGGAGACAGAGAAGTACATCAAGACCTTGGGGCACCTGATAAAGAAATGATTGCTCCTTAACCTAAAGCCCTTTGCCTTCTATGTCAGATCTAAGGAGAACCATAAAGATCTACCTAATGTCTAAGACAGTCTTCAACTTCCTTGGGAGACCAAACCATTAATAGCAAAAACCAAGGGTTTCTGGTGCAAAATAAAACACCATAGGACACGATGACCATAACTCTTAAAAGGATCCTAGGATCTGAGAGCTAGAAGAGAACCTAAGGATCACTTAGGTGAATCTGCATTTTTTGAAATGTGGCTGAGTTGGAGCAATGGATTCCCAGTTCAATGCTTTCCCTTCATGTAGAATCATAATTTTCAGGAAGGATTGGCCTTTTTACCCAGCTGTAGAAGGTTCTCTCTCGCTGAAAAACAGAACTATGTCTTAACTATCTGGGTCACTGGCAAGTGTTTGTAAAATGTTGTGGTTTAATTCAGATCATTATCTTTGAAGAAGTCAGAAAGCTCACTTCTTCCATTGGGGGCCATGTATATGAGGTCTGACAATTAAGTTCACAAACTCATCCTAGAAAAAGTGCTTTGTACCTCATTGCTGAATATCACTGTGGTCACCTTCGAAGTCCTCCCCTTGGGAAGCTATGCACCAACACCAGTGCCTAGTTTACCCTTCAAAGCAAGGGAACTCTTGGGAGAGTTCAAGGGAACTCAGGGAACTCTTTCTGGAATGACCATCGGAGCCATCATTATATTACCCTTGATGTCCTGAATGTCATCAAAATGTCTTCCTTTCAATATTTCCTTTATCTTCAGGCAAAGAAAAATGTCACTGGGGGCCAGATCAGGTGAGTAGGGAGGGTGTTCCAATACAGTTATTTGTTTATTGGCCAAAAACTCCCTCACAGACAGTGCTGTGTGAACTGGTGCATTGTTGTGATGCAAGAGCCATGAGTTGTTGGGAAAAGTTCAGGTCATTTTCATTTCACTTTTTCATGCAGCCTTTTCAGCACTTCCAAATAGTCAACTTGGTTGACTGTCCAGTTGGTACCAATTCATAATGAACATTCCCTTGGATATTAAAAAAGGTTAGCAACATCATTTTGTCTCTTGATTTGAACTGACAGAACTTTTTTGATGGTGGAGAATTGGCTGACTTCCATTGTGCACTTTGACACTGTGTTTCAGGATTGTATTGGTACACCCATGTTTTGTCACCAGATATAACACGGCCCAAAACATCGTCTTGCCTCTCCACAAGGTCTTGGCAAATTTGGACTCTCCTTTGATTTTGTTCATCGGTGAGCTCCTTTGGGACCATTTGTGCTCACACCTTTCTTATGCCAAGATTTTTAGTTCAGATTTTCATGACTGTTTCTCTATTTATGTTTACTTAGTCTACATGCTTCTCACAGTGAACCAATGACTCTGACAAACAATTTGACAATTTTTTTCAATGTTTTCTTAGTTCTGCTTGTTACTGGCCACCTTGACCTCTCTTCATCAGTGACGCTTGCTCTCACCTCAGAAAAACATTTAATCTATTTGTACACTGCTGTTTTCTTCACGGCATTATCCCCATCAACTTGGACTAGCATATCCCTGATTTCACTTCCACTCTTGCCAAGTTGAACAAGAAAGTTAAAGTTTGTTGCTCTAATTCAAGCTTTGACATTTTTGTGATGGCACACAAAAACACACAACAACAGTAATGAACGCTACTCAGCAAGACATCCGCACACATTGAATGAACATGGCTGGGAGACACTGAGATACCAGACACGAAACCTTACTGAGTTGTTTGCAGAGTGCTGCCAATGTAAGTGCATGATGGCAAGTTTGCAAACTTAATTACTAGACCTTGTAATGATATCTTACACTAGTATGGTGCATTTGTCACAGCTAATAAACCAAAATGGATACATTATTGCTAACTGAAGGTTTTACTTTATTCAATTGCCTCAGTTTTCTTCTAATGTCCTTTTTCTATTGCAGGATCCCTTCAGAATTCCAAATGACACTTAGCTGTTTGTGTCTCCTTAGGCTCCTCTTGATTATGAAGAGGATAATTTAACAGTTTCTCACTTTCCTTGTTTTTGATGACTTTGACAGCTTTGAAGAATACTGGTCAGGTGTTTTGTAAGAAGGCCCACTATTGGAATTAGTCTCATGTTCTTATCATGGTCAGACTGGGATTTGGAGGACAATAGCTTTCATAAGATTCTCTAAGGAGTCCATGACCAACAACTTAAGAAGGGTTTGGTACAGGAGTTTCCAATGATCTGACCTTAGCTGTTGTCATTCTGTTCTTTCTCAGAAGTCTCATCACTTCAGTTCCCACTGCTATGCTGACCACTTCCAAATGATAAAAGAAGTCTAACATTCATTGAGTTATCAAGTTCCAGGAGGGGTTCTAAGCCCTTTACCCATATTAACAAACTTAATTCTGAACACTATACTATGAGTTAACTATTATAATTATTACTGTTATTTTTCAAAGCAGATATTGATGTAACAAGAGGTTTGATCAATTGCCTGAGATCACGTGGATAGCAGACCCTCAGTCATGGAGCTGGGGGGTCTCATTTAAGCGTCAGAGCTCATGATCTAAGCAATGATGCCATGCTGTCGTTTCCAGATCCGTATCCCTAGCCCGGAGCTCTGGTCTAAACACACGCTGTGCCCTTTTACCTTCCCACCTGGCTAGCCTCTGGCACTGCAACTCTGTTCAAAACTTTGTTCCTGGGTAAAGATGCTATTTCTCCTTCTACTTAACATTGCCTTTGAGGTTTTCACTAATGCCATCAGGTCAAAGAATGAATTAAAATAAGGCATAACAGAAATAAAACGATCTCTGTTTGCAAATAATATATCTAGTGAACCCAAGAGAGTCAGTGATGAAAGTAATAAAATAATAATATTATTTTAAAATGTAGCAATCTATAGTGACACTAAAAAAGAGTGAGGTAGATAGGGGATCAGAGAAAACTCTCCTTCAGGATAATGCCAAGTGAGGATTGCAGAAAAATGGATCTCAAGGAACTTATGTTGAATTTTAAAATGCCATTTTCAAATTTTTTGTTTAAAAGATTTTTTTTTATTGTTTTTTGATGGAAACAGAGAGAGACAGAGAGAAGGGGGAGGGCCCAGAGCAGTCTCCAAAGTTGTACATCATCAGTTTTTGACATGGCTTTGTTCCACACGGGTGGGTGGGGGCTGTGCAGGACAGAACTGGGCTGGGATCCTCCAGCATGGGAGATACGCCCCCTTGAGCCAGGGGCCCAATGGGAGAGGGAGTGAGAACCAAACTGGGGGCCTCCCGCATGGGAAGCACACCACGGTTCAGCATATGTGCACAGGCCAAGGCCTGGATGCGATCCTTGGTCCTTGGGGCTTCAAAGCGAGTGCTTAACTTGCTGAGCCATCCCAGCTTCCCCAAATAGGCCATTTTCAAAGGTTACATATTATATGATTCTGTTTATATAGCATTCTTAAAATGGCAAATGATAGAAATGGAGGCTAGCTTAGAGGTTGCCAGGGATTAGGGAGGCAGGAGGAGGTGGCTGTGGCCACGAAGGGTAGCGTGTGGGATCCTTGCAATGGAAACTGTTGTATGTCTTGAGTGGGGTAGTGGTCACAGGAATCTACACACACGATGAAGTCGCATAGAACTCGATACACACCTACACTATTTAGTTCACAGAAGACTGGTGAAATCTGCATCAGCTTGATGGGTTGTATCAATGTCAATTTCCTGGCTGTGATATTGTGAGACAGTTCTGGGAGAAACTGAATGAAGGCTATATCCGATCTCTATTATTACTTTCAACCGCATGGGAATCTATCAGGATCTCAAAATGAAAAGTTAAAGACAAATACACAAACAATCCTCTGTCCCTCTTCTTGGCCTTGCTTTTCTCAATGACCTTCACATCCCGGTCATCTCTGTCCCCCAAGTTTGACTCTTGAGCATCCTCTTATGTTCCACCTCTCCAGGGCCCTCATATCGAATCACTACGGCTCACCTGCCAGAGCAATAGCATCTCATTGTTTCTACTTCCCACCTCTCTACCCCTCCAGTATGTCTTTAAAATATTGTCATCGGCAGCACCCTAATGCACAGAACTGATCGCACTGGTAGCGTCATAAACGAGAACCCATAAGGTCTCACGGGTTCTGTGCTGTGCTATTCATCTCTGGTGACAATAACAATCTTCCCTTGTTTATCTTTTGATCCAGGAAATGGGTTTGTCTAACGTGGACTATGTTTTTGTTGGGAGGTATTGACTGCGTTTCGTAGCTTTCCCTTGGGGCATCGAGTTTGCCCATCAAAGAGCAGGTGGCAGATTCTTCAGAGCCATGAACCAGCATAGAAGTTTTTCAGACAACCCAAGTGGCTGCCTATGGCCATGCTGACTGGTGCCCTGGGCCTCCTGACGTGGCGCCCCCTAGTGGGCAACCCTGCCTGTGTCCATGAACCAGGAAAGCAGGAAGTCTGCTCTTGACCGCGTGGTGTTTGAAGGGTGAATAGGGGTTTGGCAGAATAGATCACCTGACAGAGGGAGTGCTGTGTGCAGGGGTCTCTACAGTAGGATGTTTGGCTTCAGTATGAATTGCAAGGCTAATGAATGAAAGAAATGTATCAGTGGAAATAATCTAAGCAAAAGCATCTTGAAAGCTGCAAAATGCCCCGCAAATCCTATTTGTGGCTATTAGTGCTCCTTGAACACAGTTGTGGCTAGCACCAAATGATAAAACAAAACAAAACAAAACTAAGGTTACTTTGTGAGCTGGAACAAAAACAATATCTAAAATGTTTATTACTTAAAGCTTGATTGTGTCAAAACAAGGAAATGGAGTTTCTCTTGAATTCACCTTCTAAGAACTAGTTATGAGAATTCTATATTAGTTTCCTTCCGCCCACCTATTATACACACAGAGAGTTTCTGATGGATTTCAAACTTGTTAAAATATGGTCAGTTTCCTGATCGAGGTCACCATGGTTGCGTGTGAATACTTCTAGTCATGTTTGGTTGCTGTTGGCTGCCCACATCACCTATTTTTTATTTTTCAAAGATTTATTTTATTACTGTTTTTGACCGAGACAGGAAGAGGCAGAATAGAGAGAGACAGAGAGAAGGGGGAGGGCCCAGAGCAGTCTCCATAGTTGTACGTCATCAGTTTTTGACATGGTTTCATTCCACACAGGTGGACGGGGGCCACGCAGGGTGGGAACTGGGCTGGGGGCCTTCTGCATGGGAAGCACGCCCCCTCAAGCCAGGGGCTGAACTGGGGGGCAAGAACTGAACTGGAGGCCTAGCGCATGGGAAGCACACCCTAGTTCAGCATATGGGTCTGCACAGGCTTTGGCTGAGATTCAATCCTCGGTCCCCAGGGCTGCACAGTGAGTGCTTAACCCACTGAGCTATTCCAGCTTCCCCCTCCCCCAACATCATCTATTATTTGTTCAAACTGTTTCATTTAACACGGACAGCCGTAGGCACTGAATAAATGATTGGGAGTATGGGCTGTGGCAATACTCCCTTCCTTCCTTCCTTCCTTCCTTCCTTCCTTCCTTCCTTCCTTCAACCAACCAAACAAACAAATATCCATCTTTGTTCAGAAGAACAAATGCTGAGGGGACTGTAGCAGAAGCAAAAGTTTGATGCCAGAGGGTTGGGGGATGGAGGGCCAGGGTCAAGGGCAGTTACTGTCATCTGATTCCCTGGGGAAAGGAGAGGTGGGTCTGTGTGCTGTGAGGAAGGAAATCTCACTGCATTGGCGCATGGTGTGCAGTCATAAACTCAATCGTCTATGTGTTACTTGTGTTATCTGACCCACAATTCCCAGAGGCCTGGCTGGGCCAAAGAGTCACAGCTTCCACGTCCCAAGAGTGACTCACGGGGTAGACCCTTCTAGAGCACAACTGGTACCTTAATCAACACTTGCTCCCAAGAGTAAAAACAGGGTGTGGTGTGGAGGAAGGCCCACTTATTTTTCTCTCTGCCTTGGGAGGGAAAAAGGAGACAGGGAACCAAAAAATATTCCTCCCAGCTCCTGTGGGTCTAAATCCAACCTGTCATGTTTCGGGATTGCAAATGCTTCTGCAAGTGAAATGCTGGGGCTGCCAATTTGCTGCCCCTGGAAGCCCTCTCCGCTGATAATAAGCTTCTGTACATGAAAGAGTTAACCACAGCCTCACCACAGACTATGTCAATCTGATGAAAATTAAAGCATTATCAGATAAGAAAAAGAAGGTCGGGGAGGGGTAGAGGTATGCACTCTTGTTCTTTCTCTGAAATCTAAAAGCAGTTTTCCTTCCAATCTTTGAAGCCTGGTTCTTGGGATGGAACCGTATTTTTAGCAGAAATAATGCGACGTCGGTGAATCCCACCCACAGTCCTTGGCCAGGGGCACCTTCTGGGAAATCAGACTACAGGGTCGAGGAGATTGTTGTCGACGGGGTAACAACAGAATTTCCACTGAGACTTGAAAGCATACCAGATAGGTCAGTACGAGGCTGGGTTGAAACGCAAGACCAGAAGGGAAACCAAGAAAGGAAGGAAAAAAGGAAAAAGCCATGCAACACAATGGAGACAGACTTCGGGGACAAAGTGTCTCTCCTCAGAACCGTAGCCCCACCCCGGTGTCAAGCAAGGGCCAGCCATGTTGACAGGGTCCTGGCTGCGTCAGACGTGCCATATCCACCTGTACAGAACCCCGGCTGGTGAGCAGGCGCAGTTCACAGTAGGGGTCGCGCTCCTATGAGAATCTAATGCTGCTGCTGATGTGACAGGAGGTGGAGCTCAGGCAGTCATGTGAGCAGTGGGGGAGTGGCTGTAAGTACAGATGCAGCTTCTTCACTCACTCACCACTCACCACCTGCTATGCAGCCCGGTTCCTAACAGGCCAGGGACCGGTCCTGGTCTGTGGCCTGGGGTTTGCGAACCCCTTGCTTTAAAGGAAAGTGGAGTCATGCAAATCTAATCAGGGATCTGAATTCAAGCCTGTGGACTCCCTAATGCATGAGCCCTTTCTAATCCCCCGAGATGCTGTCTAGTTGAGCAGAATCCCAAGCAGGCTGGTGAGAGGTGGAAGGAAGCTCCCCCAGGAGCCCAGCTTTGACATCACAGGTGGAGAAGCTGCACTTTCAGGATGGGGGTCGGGGGGGGGGGGGGGGGGGGGGTGGTGGCTGCTGGCCAGGTGCCTGGCACTGGGGTGTGCTTGCTGAGGATGTACGTGGGACGTGCCTTGATCAGGAAAACTCACGGTGACACCCACCTTCAGGGGAGATTAATCTGGGGGATGGATCACAGAGTGACTTCAAATGAGAGACCTGGAGGCTCCCTAAGAAGCCCCAGGGAGGGCATCACACCTGCCCAGAGCTCACTTGCTTTGCACGAGGATGGAGCCGACTACCCCGCTCCAACCTGTGCTTGGGCATGCGTGGTACTGCCTCACCACCTATTTCCTCCTCTTTACATTCAGTGGAAGGGATAACGGCACTGCCCATCACATAGGGTTATGGTGAGGATTCCACGAGGTGAGAGATGCTGAGTGTGTAGCCTCCTGCCTGGCGGGGCTCGTGAAACAGCTCCGGAGCTGCAATTACAGTCATGTGGCCTCACGAAGAAGGAGGAGGCAGAATGCTCAGCTGGCCTCGCCCACTGTCACTCAAAGTCCCTCCTGCACCTGCCCAGGGCACACCGAGACCAGAGATGCCACATTCAAGAAGCCCTGAGAGAGGGAAAGTGAAATTCACGGCGAGTGAGATGCAGTGAAAGCCAAAAGTGCCATAAATTACAGAACTGAACCTCTGGAGAAAGCTGAAACGCTAACCGGCTGCGGTCTCTGTACCGCCCTGGGTGTTAGCAGGATGTCGGGGGGGGTGTGTGTGTGTGTGTGTGTGGGGTGTGGGGGTGCTTTTATTTGAAAAAAAAAGTGTTTGGGGTTCTTTTCTTTTTCTTTTTGTAGTTGTTGGTTTGGCTTTCCACTTAAAATAAGGACTTCTCATTTTTACAGAGATCCTCTTATTCTAAAGTAGACTCTGAGGAGAGGTGCCGGAAACAGATCCCGCACAGGTGCTCAGCTGGCTGCGAAGGCTCCGCCGGCTTGGTTGCGTCAGCAGGAGAGGCCCTCGAGGAGCCCTGGCCGCAGCTAGAAGCAGTGTCAGCGGCACGACCTCGGGGGAAGTCGTCACCTCCCTGAAAACTCCCGGGAAACTCACAGAGCTCGGGGACAGGAAGAAGGTGACGTCAGCTTCGGTTCCGGGGACTTCAAGCAAAACTCTTAGAAGAAATGATTCCTTTGCCCTTTACGTGGTACCATCATCAACTGATCTGACACTGAGGACCTGAGCCAGCCTGCTCTCATTTTGTGCAACAAAAAACTATATTATTTTTATCGTTAAATTGATTGGGGTGACATTGGTCGGCAATATAGTTTCCAGATGTACAAGTCCACATTACATCATCTATGCATCGTGTTATGTGCTCATCACCCAGAATCAGCTCTCCCTCCACCACTACGTATCTGGTGCCCCCTCCAACTCCCCCCTGCCCCATTCTCCTGCCCCCCTTACTCGGGTAACCACCAAACTATTGAGTGTGTCCATAAGTTTTTGTTTCTTTGTTACTTTCAGTTTTATATTCCACCTAGAAGTGAGGTCATATGTTTCCTGATTCCTTCAGCCTGACTTTATTTCGCTTAAAACAACGCCGTCGCTTTGTTTTTAGGTAAATAATAACACACCCAGGACTGACTAAACTGCTGTTATTCCTTCCTGGGAAGAGAGACATGTCCTTCGTGGGCCTGAGGCTGGGGAAACGGTTCGCACATAGCCGGGGGTGGGGTTGTTGGTCAGTTCTGACTGTATATGGCTCTTCTAACCTTGGGAGCCGTGGGAGCCATAGCAGTTTGTTCTTAAAGAACTGTTTTCCTGTAAAGGAACTTCTTGAGCAAACGACAGCCTCTGCACCTTCTCTGTCTCTAGGATTCCTAGTTCGAAATTCAGTGGCGTTGGATGTTCATAATTTTCGTAATTACAAACGACGCAGCAGGTCCTCCAGCCTCCCTCTCTGTCCCAAACGTTAGCAGAAACACCAGGCAGTTATGGACTGAAGATGCTGGGACTCACAGTGAGAGTGAACACCCACCTGTAAACTTCTGTTGTAATCCATAAATGGTACAATGGATTTCTCTCCTGCTGCATGGGGAGCTCCCAGGCACCAAGGACTGGCTCACATGCCCTCATCTCTAACCCTAAGTCTGACAGAGAACGAGTTGCTGACTGAATGTATCAACAGAGCAACAGTGGGCAAATAACTGGCTGGCCTGCCCCGCCAAGTCTGTCCCCAGCCGCCCGATGGCTTCCCTCTTCCACCTGTCCCCTTCCATCCTGTCTGTCACTTTGACCTTGGCAACAGTGTTTTCACTCTGCAGACCTTCACAGCATCAGCGAACAGTCCCCACCCCCCAGGCTGCCTTGGCTTTGGGTTTGTTTATTGCTGAGAGTACAGAAAGCAGCCAGGCTTCTGAAGGAGGTATCTATTTCCGTCCCAAACAGAAAAGAGTGGGTGATTCCGTGGGCAGAAATGGCAATTCCTGAGCGCGGTGTGGGTGACTCATGCCTGGAGGTGCTCAGAATTTCCTCTGTGCTTGTGGGGGTGAGGCCAGGCTTAGCCCAACTGAAGGGCTTTCTTTGAAGCACAGTCAAATGCAAGAAAGACACCCCAAGTGGCTCAGGGGTGGGGGGAGGTGGCGGTAGCAGGAGCCCTGGCAGGGAACAGCAAGATTCAGAGAATTGAAGAGTCTAAGGATTCCATGAATGAGGCTGAAGAGGTCAGTCCCTCCAGTAGATAAAGGCACAGCTCATGGCATCAGGGGTCAGATTCTATAGGCACAGCTGTAGGAATAGCAGGACATACCCCAGAACATCCTTGCTTCAGTTTTTTTTTTTAAAGCAAAACTAAATTTCTTTATGAACATGGCACGTGTCTTTGACCTTCAGCCGCCGTTTAGAAGAACGGAGGCTCAGGCATGAGACTGCCTGGCTCACAGACTAGCTGTGTCACATTCGGCTATTATTTGACCCCTCTGAGCCTCAGTTTGACAGGTGGAACATGGGTTTGGTAATAATAATAAGGCCCGCCTTATGTTGAGCATCAACAGACGTCAACGGACGTTTTACATACTGCCTAGAGGCGTATCCATATTCACTCCTGTTATCATCATTACGATTTAAAATGGTTCTTGGAAGAGGCTGAAAGCAAACCCGCCTGAAAGGGAGAAACTCAGGTATCAGTTTTGATATCCAAGCACGGCCTTCCTCGAATGGGATGGGTGGTGGTGGGGCCGTCAGGATAGAGCCCGGGGACTCAGCCGCCAGCATGCGGTGCCAGGGCCTGGGTCAGGGGCAAAACTTGGATGTAGGGAAATAAGACCTTAGCCTTCTTGACTATGACCTAGAATAAGGTGACCAGATTTTAACATTGGTAAAGCGGGACACCATTGACCGGGGGGGAGGGGGTTCTTGATTAAAAATTGGGTCTCTCTCCCGCTGTTCCCTAGCTTGTCGTGCATTCTTTCCAAAAATCGGGACTTTTTTAAAATGCCGCGGGACGCGGGACAAATTGTTAAAAATCGGGACTGTCCCACCAAAAGCGGGACGTCTGGTCACCGTAACCTAGAGGTGTCAGTGTGGCCCTGGTGAACTGATCCAGTGACCTACTGTGTGAATGAAGTCTGCCAGGCCCCAGTGATGGTGTAGACAAGAAGATTAGAGTGAAATGAGGATCACTAAGTGCTTTTTCTATGAGCAAAAGTATTCATTTTTTTTTTTTTTTTTTGGTAAATCATAGAATGACTAGCCATTTGAGCCTCATCTTGCTCAGCACACGCTCACTTATGTGTATGTCCAATTCGCATCCCCAGGGAACCTGAACTAATTAGTCTCGATTAGTCTTGGACGGGGCTTGGACATCACTTGTTAAAGCATCCCAAATGTACGCTTAATAGCCCTTGCTGCTGGGAACCACCGCTCTAAATACCTCTGGCAATGGGACTTGTGTTTTCTTATGGATGGAAGCCAATCCCAGAGAAACCTTAAAACAAGCCAAGTGGCCAAACAAACGATCTGAGTCATCTTCGAGTGGAAAACACCTAAAATGCCTAGAGGCGATTATATTACTCTTTTCCCCTAAATGGGTGACTTATCTGCAAGGCTAATGGGGGGATTCAGTGATGGGCTGTTGACTCATTGGCAAACACTGTTGGCTTCCCTGGTTGGTCTTCAGGAGAAGAATTGCTCAGCAGGTGTCTCATCTCTATTGGTAAGTCAAGGTCAGTGTGAGCAGCCAGGACTATCAGAGGTGTCATCTTGGTAATCCTGATGGATGGGAGTGGATGGGTACGTTATCATTGGGAGCCTGTGTAAAGACATGCATGGAATATTGGACGGGGATTTGAGAGATCTGGATTCTAGTCCTGGCTTTGCCACTTTTCCTGCCTGTCTGGTGTCCCTGGTTTGTCCCCGGTACTCTGTGTCTTGCCATCCTCTAGGTTGCCTACGCCAAGAAAGTCTTCCTTTGATGCTTCTCAAGATTTAGGGATGGAGGAACAGTCAATGAAAGCCAAGCCTTGCTCCTCAAGCCAAGAAGCCACTCTGACACAGGATCTGCGTGCTTTCAGACTTGGAAAGTATAAAACTCACATCTGCTTAATTCCACTTCCCAGGAAGGGCAGTAAAAAATGGAGGTTGGAGGGATACTGATTGAACGCTTGCCTTGCAATTGTGAGGTCTGGGGTCCGAGTCCCATCCCCAGCCTGTGCAAACCCATATGCTGAACTGCGGCACAACTGACAACCGCCAGGATGGCTCCGGAGTGAAGGTTCCCACCTCCCATTTGGGAGGCCCCTGGTTCAGTTCCCTCCCCACACGGCCCCACATCCACCTGTGTGGAATGAAACCATGTCGCAGCTAATGACATACAACTGTGGAGACTGCTCTGGGCCCTCTTCCTTCTCTCTGTCTCTGTCACTCTCTCCTCTCTCACTCACCTTCTCTCAAACAATAAAATAAGTTAAAAAAAAAAATAAAACAGAGGTTGGAAGGTGGCAGAAGAGAACCAGAAGGAACCCAGAATTCTGTCCCGCCCATGTCCCCGGACGGCAGATGCGGCCCCCTGTGTCATCCCTCAGACAGGGACAGGCTATCTCTACTTGAACATTTTCAGGAATGAAACGTTACAGCTGTTTGAAGCAATTTATCGAATGGAGATATGTTTCCTTTCCTCACCAGGAATGGCCTGGGGTAACGAGAGGAAAAGCAGGTTCCCACGGGTGTTAAGACCTCACCTGTGAGAAACAGGGACGTGGCTTCATGCAAAAAACCCAACAACTCCTGAACTAGGCAAACACGCAGCAGAAGCCCTCGGCAACAAACAGGTAGCAAGGGCTGCCTTTGCCTCGCCTCTGACCGCGACAGCAGTTGCTGAAGCCGTGGAGAGAGTGGGAAATAACCTACAACGAGAGGCCAGTTTCCGAGCTCTGTCCCCAGAGGTCTCTTCACCCGGACCCTTGCTGTGTTTGCCTTCAGCTTGGAAATTTCTCCTTGCCAGCGTACCCCAACTTGAAGACGCCTTTTCAGCAGAACGGATTTGATCTCCTTTTCAGAATTCTTGACGTAGAGTGAGAAACCTTGGGAGGGAGATCTCAAAAATCGTCTCTCTCAACCTTCGCATGGCCCAGAGAGAAACTGAGGCCCAGGGAGGTACAGAAATTTGTACAAAAAAATCCCGCCCGTCCCACGTCTTCTCTTGAACGTGAATGCCCAGCAGGTTGAGGGAAACCCCGACTTCAGGGTGAGTCTAGTTAGGAGACGGATGACTTCCACAAGGAGTTGTACACAAGGATCCCAGATGCTCTGGCCAGAAAAGTCTACGACTTCCCTTTGAGATGAGCGGGGTTCAGTGGGCGGGGCTGTAGGGTCCCCCCAGTTCTTTACTACGTCTCTGACCCTTCCTGAAGTCGAATCTTCTGTACCTCTGTTTTCTCAGGTCTAAAATGGAGCAGATGAGTACGTACAGGGGATGTACCACACTGCCTATGTAAGACATGATGTTTTAAAGGAAAAGTAGCAACTCTTTTCATCAACACCCTCTCCTGAGCTTACTAAAACCCGACCTCTCCAAGGTATATCTTAAAGATAAGCAAGGTAATCGCGCTAGTAGCATTTTGGCATCTAGAGAAGTTGAATGATGAAATGTGAAGCGTTAAACAATTTGTGTTTTAACAACAAACGTGAAGATGGGAAATTCCACTGTGGGCAGTAATCTTTACAAGAAGGGATAATTAGACAGAAATATCATTCTAATGGGTTTCCGCACTTTGTTTTTCTTACTTTTTTTTTTTGGCGTGTATGTGTTTTATTTTTTATTTATTTATTTTATTTTTGAGTCTAGGGGATGAGGATTTGATCATAGAATTCCTAGAATGAAAGAAAGATAATCAAGGCATCGATAAACTCTCAGAATTTCCACACTTCTGAGAAAGGTGCCTTCAATAACGTGCCATGTTGGTAACATAAGGAGAATTCTCTTTTTAATCACATCCCAGGACCTAGTCAAACAGAGACTAAAAACACCCAGGTTGAGTAATCCAGTCCCCCTGGTAACCCATCATAGTTTTAAATAGTGGCTTTGGAAATTTTCAGAATGAACATCTGCCTGATGAATCAGCTAGAAATTGCATCTGTTGATAGTCTGATTTCATTAGAGACCTCTCACCCCTGAGGAATAAAAAGACCTCATGTGTTTTAAGACCTGGGTTCTTGGAGGAAAAAGTCTGGGAGATGAGATTGTTTTCCTCTGGAGTAGCTCCTGAACCATATGTTGATCCCAGAAACTCAGCCCGTTTCATTCTCTTTGACCACCAAGCCCTCATTGGCCTTTGGGTTGGACTGTCTCCAGAGCCTCATGACCTGTCTCCTTGCACCTCAGTCTCTCCACCACGTGCTAGAGTCCTCTCCATAGAGCTCTGCCTCTATCTGCAGTGACCAGAACAGAAAGAGCACCCGGGAGACTTGGGTTCAAGCCCCGCTCTGTCACTGCCTGTGTGACTTCTGAGTTTTGGGTTCTTCTCCATCTTGTGGGTTTGTGACATCCACATAGCAAAGTCACTGTGACGATTAAAATAAGACATCTATCTGGCACATAGGAGGCACTCTACAAATGGGAACCGTTGCTTTTCTACTCGTCTTTTATTGACGACCAAACGAAGTGAAAAATTTCCAGGCCTCGATCATTCATTTGACTTCATTCTACCTTTCCAATCTCAAGTCCCAATATCCCTGCATCTCCATCCGGTGCCAAGGGCCACCGCGGACCACTTGCTGTTCCCGAATGCTCTGCTGTGTCTTTGCTCCTATTATCCTCTCTATCTGGAATCTCCCCTCCTGGCATTTACTAGTCCCTTCGGGCTCTTCCACGCCACCTTTATGAAGCCTTCGCTGATAGCCCCATGCTGCCATAGATCATACCACCTGCCGACCTATATCACTGTTGTGATATCAACTCCTTTCTCCCTATTATTGGTCATACACCTCTTCTGACTGAGGCTGTCTTGTTCACTTTTGTATTTTCTACAGTGCTACATAAGGGAGTAAGAGGTATTGGGTAGACTGTTTGAGAAATGAGTGAATGAAAGAGTCCTCATAATAGTGCCACTTGCCCCAACTGCCACCAAGACCATTCATATCCTCAGAGAAGTCACCACAGGCTAGTAATAACACGAGTTTACTTGAAACAGGTTTCCCAGAGAGAGAGGGCATGATTAAATATAAAGACTTCTCTGTTCTAGTGTGAACTGACCTCCTACTTTGCAAAGACCTTGCTGTGACAGAAATCACATTAATAGGTTGAATAGGCATCCCTGTTTTAAATGGGACAGAGAGCAACAGTACAGCCCTGTTACAAATGGTACGTCGATTCAGCCTAGTCTCACTGGGCTAAATTCAAGGTGTCAGTGGGCTGACCCTACGTACCATTTGAAACAGAACAGTATCATTGTTTTCTGTCTTGTTTACAATGGGACATCTGGTCACCCTAACAGGATAAGCTTTCCTAAAAGCATGCCCTTTGTAGCTCCAAAATTAAGTTCCTATACCTCAGTCAGTTCACAGGCCAACATAACTTGGCCACTTCTCCCAAATGGCAAACCAACTTCTATATGAATCCCTGTGTTTCATTTCTTAATATATCTTTTTGTGGCCATTTAACATTATTAAATATCTAGAAATTAAGGATATGAAATTGTAGACTTTGATATCTTATCTGCCTTCCTGGGTGAGCGAAGAAAGAAGTCGTTAGAAAATTCACACTCAATTAGGAAGGGTGGTTTGAGGTAGAAGTTGGTGGTTTCTTATTTAAAAAAAAAAAATCAGTGACAGAACCCATTTGAAGAGATGAGTGAAATTTAAAATTTGCATATATATAAATATCATACACACTTAATATAGTACATGTATCTATATATATAAAGTAGTGTTCTGAAAGTGAGTATGCTCATATTTCTAAAAATTCTATAAAGTTGCACATTTAAGAAGCTTCCTACATATTATTTCCTGAGGCAGTAAAAAAAACCAAAGTATACATCTTTGAAGCTGAACTTTTCTGAAACCTTAAATTATCCCAATGTTTCATAAATGAGTTACTGACATCTCAGGCACATTTACATGGTCTTAGATTTTTTAATATTAACAACTAAGAGGTACAGAGGAAAACTACATACATTGGAAAAAGAAAAGAACAATTTTTGAGGAATCTGTACATTAGTACCCTGTTAATGTTCGAATATCAGGCCACTCTATTCTTCCCAGAATTGACTTTCAAAGACTTTTGAGTGACAGGAAAGCCCACCATTCCAAGTTCTCTGTATTGGATCGGAGACCATTGAAGCATAAAGTGGGACCCTGGTGGGTCCTGGCCAAGAGGTAGAACCAACATTCAACTCCCTCCTCTGTACCTTCTAGTTAGGTGCCCTCTGTGATTCCGGGGAGAGGTAGCATCTGTTAGCCTTCCCAAGATTCTGAGGGCCCCCTTGACCCCCTTACCTGTCATGCAGTCAGTGACCATGATGAGTGTGAAGAATCTCCACATCAGTAAGCGTGGCTTCATCTTCCTGGCCCCTGGGATGGGCTCCTGAGTTAGGGGCAGTGAAGAGAAAAAGGCCTTGCTCTGCAGAAGGCTGGTTTCCTGTCAGGCTCTTGTTAGCACTGTGCTGGGAGCCTGGGGGATGGAAAGCTCAATCCATTCGGGTTGTCATCCTTGCTGGTCCCTCCCGTCTCAATGATAGGACTTCTCTTCTATCAGTATCAGACTGATTTGTTCAGCCAGGAAATCATGTCTACCAGTCACTTCTCTAGTCTCAAATATAGGAAGTGGTTTTCACCAGTTTTTTTAAGTTCAGTTGCTGGGAGGTGTGGGTTGAGGTGGGTGAGAAGACTGGGGTTCTCTGATGAGCGCTTCTTCAGCTTCAATCTTCACAGGAGAGGGAGAGTCCCCTGACCTTGAAGGAAGGTGAGCAAGCACTTCTTGGCAGTGGTCTTATCGAGCATTTCATGAACCAACATCACTAGGAAACTGGGGTCCTCCCCCAGATTTGCAGCTCTCTTGGGAGTCAACACTGGCCACATGAAATGGGGGAGGACAGTGATACCAAGACCGTAGAAAGTAGCTTGGCCATAGACAGCAGCTCCCTAAAGCTGTCTGACCCCCAGCCCCTTTAAACACTCTAGTTAGCTCATGGCAGGGTCTTCAATACTCAGGTATCTGAAGAGGAAGCAGCAGACTGACCCATTGTCAGAATTCTTGGATACCGGTAATTTGTCTCCCACAATTGATCATGGGTCCATAATCATTCCACCACCATGTCCTGGGTTGCTGAATGTGAGTTGTCATTTGATATTTTACCTCCAGATCTGTCTTTCTCTTAAAAGATCACACTGAAAGTGGCCTTTGGCTTTGAACTTCCAGCTTTCCCATTTTTTTTCCACAAAATTAAATTTTGCTTCCTTGTTTAATGATCAGAGAGTTCGCTTCTGATTTTCACAAAGTGGTGGGCTGCTTTGCTCTTTGGAAGTTCATATTCATTAAGCAATCATCTCTTTATAATAAAACAGAATTTCAAAACTATTAGAATGAAAGCAAAGTTTTTTTTTTAATTAAATTTATTGGGGTGACATTGGTTAGTAAAATCAAATAGATTTCAAGTGTAGAATTCTAAAACACATCATTTATGTGTTGCATTGTATGCTCACCACCCAGTCAGTTCTCTTTCCATCACCACATACTTGACTCGCCCCCAACTTTACCACAGCCCTTGACAAAAGGAAGACCATCGGGCAAGCCAAAGCAGTTCCTGGTTCTGATTGTATTGCCACTACCCCTGACCTTCTCTCAGGAAGACAACTAACTCTGAAACAAGCCTTGGACTTCTACAGATGAACTAAGTGGTTCCATGCTAAGGAGCAGAGTTTGGAGAGAAAAATGGTAAACCGATTTCTGTCTCAGAGTGGGATATTTATCAAAAATGTGACAAGATTCTCTTTTATGATTCTAGAGCAAGCTTAACCTCATTACCAGAAACATTTTTAACTGTTTAGAGGAGTATAGGCATCCTTATTATTCCCAGGGTCTGTCCCAATTAGTAAACTGGACATTTTTGCTAGCTATAGTTACCATCCTATAATTTTGAAACAAACTGACAGAAAAAATGGAAGTATAATACAAATAGCTTTTTTTCCAAGCCATTTAAGAGTAGTTTTCAACATGATGTTTCATTGCCCCCAAATATACTTTCGTGTGTGTTTTCTAGAAACAAGGATATTCTCTAACATCACTACAACCATTGAAACCAGGAAACGACATTGATGCATGCCCACTGTTCAGTCCTCGGACCCAAGCTTCTGGAGTTGTCTCATCATGTCCTTCCCAGCAAAAGTATCCAGTTACGAACCACTTGTGACATGTCATTGTCATGTGTCTTTAGCAGGTCCTTTGTCTTTTCTTGACTTCATGACCTGGCACTTTTGAGGAATACCAGTAAGTTATTTTGTAGGTCATCCCTCCATTTGGATTTCTTTGTGGTTCCCTCATGATTTGGTGCAGGTTTTGCATCTTTCGCAAGAACAACACAGAAGTGGTGCTGTGTGCTCCTCACATTCTTTTATCCCATTACTGACGATGTTCACTTGGATCACTAGATTGAAGCGGGGGCGTTTGGAAGTCACTGCTTTCCTCTTTGTCGTAAATATATTGTGATGTGATGTTAATGTCCCATTACACATCACACTTCAATGTGCTCGTTTACTTATATCTAGTTGGATTCATGATTTTCTATTTTATTCAATGAGTCATAACCTATTACTGTCATTTATTTCAGAGCCCAGATTGTCTCCTCTTTGTCCACGAGCAATCCAGTCAAACTGACTTCTGTGTCCCTTCCACATAATGTCACCATTCTTTGAGTCCTTCCTTGCATCAGGGGCATAAAAAAAGATTTTCCTGGCTCATCTTGTGCTTTCTCTGTCCATTCCCTGGAATCAGCCATTTATCCAAAGAGCCCCAATTCCTTTAGCAGAAAATAGTCTTTAGAAGTCAAGATGGGCTCACTGCTATTGGGGTGTCACTACTCCCAGGTTCTCCCAATAGACATGGGTGCGCTCACACATACACACACTCACCTTCATAGCTATAGTTATTTCCATAACCATCTACACATATTGAAAACCATGAGTTCACACGAATACACCTCAACACCCCAATTCCATCCTGATACCACAGGGTTGCATTCTGGGCGTGTTCTCTTCTGTATTTGGAACGCCCTCCCCTGACGGTGGGAAACTTGGCTTCCGTTATCTCGAGTCTGTTTACTATTGGATCCATCCCCCTGGGTGTTACCAGTCTCTCATCTCTGCCACCACCCCGTCCCCCACATGGGCACCCTCTACTCCCTGGTCAGGCTGTGAACCCCGATTCTGAGCCAAACCCCCAGGCTCTGAGGGCATGGCCTCCTCACCCTGGTCAGGCTGTGACACCCCTGACCTGGATGTCATTTAGACCCTTCGTGGGTGTTGTAGGCTCATGCTGGGCCACTCCCCCTGGGGGATGACCTCCTCCACTTGCCACCAGCTTTCTATGGGGACCTTCTCCCCACTCCACTTGGGCTCTGATAGCCCTTGTGTATTTGCGTGTTTTTGTGGACCCTTCTCACCCTGATCAGATTCTGACTTTGGCCACCGGGCCGCTCCCTGTGGGGACCTGGCTTGAATCCTGAACCCCTGCTCTACACAGTCTCCCCATGAAGACCCCCTTCGCTCCCCTCAGGCTGTGACCCTCACTCTGGGCTACTATGTCACCTTCCACCGGCCACCACAGTTGCCTCCCTTGCTTTGCTCCACCTGCACGCTGTAGGACTGAATTGTTCAGAAACAGAAAGAGAGGAGGAGGGCTTGTGGCCAGCATTCCAGAGTCAGTCAATGAAAGGGAAGTGAGGCAACAATGTGGAATCCAGCCCACCCTGCAGAACGTGCAAACAAAACCATAACGACCCCTAAGCTTTCACTGAGCTTCACGTCTCTCAACGCTAGAGCAGTGGTCTTCCACCTTTTGGGCACCGGGGACCAGTTTTGTGAAAGACAATTTTTTCATGAACTAGGGTTGGGGGCATTGTTTTGGGCTAATTCAAACACATTAAATTTATTGTACACTTTATTTCTATTATTATTATATTATAATGAATAATGCAATAATTATACAGCTAATCGAATGCTGCTGCTGATCCAATAGGAGGCGGAGCTCAGGTGGTCATGTGAGCAGTGGGGAGAGACTGTAACTACAGATGAAGCTTCACTTACCTGCCGCTCACCTCCTGCTGTGTGACCCGGTTCCTAACAGGATTTTAGGAATTAATGTTTCTTGTTGGAAACAATTACCTACAGTTCACTCATCTCTTCAGTTTTACATCAGTTTCTTTTTCTTCTATGAAGTTAGAGTACAATTAAATTTAATGATATTTATTTACAGTTTTTTTGAGGGTCAAAGAAATGTTCACCAGTACTTAATGTATATTTGAATTCATGTAGGCAGTAAAAATTAATCTGACAGAATAATCTGTTGTTATATAAAATAAACAAAATTTGAATGATGATATTTTTTTGTTTTACAATAGAACTTCCCTCAACCCCTCTTCTTAATAATTGAAATTATTAAACTCGTGTTATTATAAGATTAGTAAAGTCATAAAATATTAGCAAAATAGGTTAAATATCTTAGTGTACATGTTTATTATAAAAAACAATATACAAATCACTAAAAGGAAAATGGTAATTTGGGGGGTCTTTTAATCAAATAACTATAATGTTGATGAGTAGTGTTGCTAAGTTAGAGGCCCCATGTCTGAGGCCACACTTGACAATTTTTACATCCTATCCTGCAGTGGGATATTGGGGGAGAAGATAGGAACATGGGAATTATGCACTGCTCCCCAAAATTGCCAGCTGGTTTACCTTGGGACGCTCACTTCTCTGTTCTGAAGAAATTTCAGGTTAGAGTTTTTTATTTTCAGTCATACTTTAAACTATTAGGGCTTGTTGCTTGTGTAAGTCTATCCCAGTTGGCGTACCATGTAAAAGTCAACATGACTATGTGATGTAAATGTTGGGTAACCACGAAACTAAGTCAGATCATAAGCACAGGATGAAATTAAAACCCAAGTTGTGTGACAGAGACCGGAGACCGACAAACCGGCAAGCACCCACGATGGTGTGATGGAGATCAGCAGAGTGCACCCAATCATTCCCCGCTTCTTGGGCAAATGAACAGAATACCTTCCCCAGCCTCCTGGGGCTAAGTATGCTTCTGTGAGCAAGTTCTTGCCCAGAAACATTAGCGGAAGTGACGTGAGGCACTTCCGCCTTGTGTATTTAATTGGAAACCCTGGTGTTTCTTGTTTCCTGCTGGCTGGAATGCTGGGACCAGAGTCCTCTTGGAAGCTTGTTGTTGAAAATGTCAACAATGTGCCCCACCTGGGTTCCTGAATTTCTGGAACCCAGCTATTTATGACCTGGAACATAGATCTCAAATTGCTGTATAACAAAGCAACTTGGGAGATGCCAGGATAGCTCAGTGATTGAGCACTTGCCTCACAATTGTGAGGACTGGGGTTTGATTCCTGGCCCACGCCCCGTGCAAACCCATATACTGAACTGTGGCACAACTGGAAATCACTGGGATGGCTCGGCAGTGAAGGTTCTCCCCTCCCATGTGGGAGGCCCCCGGTTTGGTTCCTGCCCTGTGCAACCCCACATCCACCTGCATGAAATGAAACTATGACACAACTAATGATGAACAACTATGGAGACTGCTCTGGGCCCTCCCCCATTTTCTCTCTCTTTCTCTCTCTCTCTCTCTCACACCTTCTCTCTAAATAATTAAAAAATAAACAAAAGCAACTTCTTTGTACATTAAGCCACATTAGTTGGCACAGCTTAGCTTAACCTAACTAATATAATTAGTCTCAATGGACAGATCAAACTTCATCTATCAGTGATTTTCCTTGGGGCAGCAGGCTTGCTTAGGAATGGGTCAACAATTCTCCAATCACATAAGAACCGCCATAATAATGTAATAGCTTCAGTCTGATGCATCATAAATGGAAAAAAAACAGCACTTTCTGAGCTTCTAATCAAAATAGTTTTTCTTTATTTTACAAAATATGGGGGCTCTGCCATTTTGCTTTAAACAATAAATGTAGCTAAATGATTCAATTGCTTGATGTGCTGTTATACAAGGTTTCTTCCTAATATTACTTTTAAGTTTTACAGAAAAATTATCTTGATATTTGAACCAAGGTATTGTCTGACATTCAAGTAGCAAAGCAACACCAGAGGCCACTGGTAAAGCAACAGAATAAATATCTTTAAGTATTGAATTATTAAATTATATTATTATTTACTAATAAAAATGATTACGTATTTTATATTAATGAAAGTGTTTTAAAATTCCATATCTCAAAGCCCCCACTATGTTTCTGACAGAATTGGAGGACCTACTCTTGGTACTAAGATGGACTGATGTAAAACAGATAAGTTAGCTGACTTTTACAGTTTGCACTGAGCTGAACTTTCAGTCTTAGTTCTTAGTCTTTATTGACCTTGAGTTGTCTAGTTGATGTTTCAGGGTCAGGAGGGAGGGAAAGGAGGAAATCCAGTAGATCCACTGTATCCTGAATTGTGTATATTTGTAGAGACTGAGGCTATGTATAGCAAAGCTGCTGCCCTCAATGAATTGACCGTTGAGATGGATACACTTGAGTATTACTTCTTCAGGAGGTCTTTTCTGATCTTTTATTCTTACTCTATCATAGCACTTGCCACACTGTACTGTAACTCACTGTTTAAATGCGTTTTCTTCCTCTAGCCTGGTAGTTCATCTTTTGGGGGAAGAGAGGGGTGTTAACAACGCTTTTGAGGATCTGATAAAATCTGTGGTTTCTTTTCTTGGAGAACAATGTACATCAGCACATACCCCAGAAGTTGGCAGGCTGTTTCATGGGTACTTTGAACTCTAAGCATCTGAGGACCATTGATTAAATACTCCATGTCAAACTGTAGGTCTGTAGAGGACAGGCCTACATCCAATATATCTTTGAACTCATGTCACCTAAACACTGTGCATAACACATGTGGGTGTCCAGCTGCCATTTGTTAAGACATATATGCATAAAAATATAACTAGCATATATTAAAGCAATTTCAGACAAATTTTTGGTGAGCACATGTCAAAGTTTTGTTTCAAGTCTGCTACGTGGAGGTACTTTTCAATAAACCTAGTTCAAAGATTTCTTTCCTGGTAGATACATATTTTTCTTAGGAAGAAAGAGTAACTAGATACCATTGATAGATTAGGGCCAAGAAAGGAACATTTGGTTAAAGGTAACTAAGTTCCTCACAGGAAAGAGGGTCAACTGTACAAGTTGAATCCAAGTGTATCAGGAAATAGCTCAACTCTGTTATCAGAAATGGTTGGTGCTTCCCAGAAGAACCTATTTCTCTCCCCGGACAACAGATTTCTAACACAGACTACCTTCTCTTCACTTGAGACAATTTTCTAGCAGTAAAAATTGAGATGCACTAGTGATCACTATGAGGAGAACAATAGCAATTCTGAAAGTGTGGTGAGCACACAAGGCAACACATAGATGATGCATTGCAGAATTGTGCACTTGAAACCGATATAATGTTACAAACCAATGTCATCCCAACAAATTTAATAATAAAATACAATAAAAAAGAAATTCTGAAAGGGAAAAGTTACCCTTGATATGATTAGGAAAGGCCTAAGAACTGTCCCCTGGAGGGTGGGGGTAGCCTTGGCAGAAGGCTACTGAAGTAACAAGGCATGGCCTATGGTTGCCCGGAAGTGGAATTGTATATACGGGTGGTGGGAGCTAAGGGTAGAAACATGAGTTGGTTTTAGAATGGGGTGAACCTTGAAAGACAGAATAAGATGTTTGGCCTTTAGCCACTGAAGATGCCTAAACAAATGTGGAACATAATCCAACTGACATCATAGTTAGCCTTAGCTGGTGCAGTGTGCGGGAGAGAGGCCAGGTACAGGGGAGATTAGAGGCATAGGGACGCTGAGCGGCTCTCTAGGCATGACATAATAGGGACCTGCACGAGCTGATGCAGATTGGAGTGGCAAGAGCTGATGGCAGAATGTCTTGCAAAGGAACAATGCAGCTCTTAACAGCTGGTATATGGAAAACGGAAGGTGTGAGTTTCTGCAGAGGTCGAATTCACTGGTTTGAGTTTCATCGTTTCCTTTCCTTGAACACTCCCTGGTGAAGATGCCAGTAAACATGAAGTGAAGAGAGCCGCTGGGGGAGACGGGAGAAGGCAACAGTGGCTGCAATGCACGAGGCTGCCGTTGGGTGAATGGTACCATTATGAATAGGAGTTAGTGGTTCACTTTTGGTGGTTCTCTCATTCCCACTTCATTGGTCATCCAGACTGTCCTAGGCCTTGGTTCCCCAATCTGTCCCTACACCCCCCTAATGAATAGTCAGCTTGTAACAGAAACTGTCCCTATTTATTAGAGTCTTGAAGGGGGAAAGGATGGGAAAAGAGTAGCAGGTGAAAGGGGTAGCAGTGAAGAGAAGTCAATCACTGTCTTTAACTTTCTCTTCATTTGCCATTGTCACTTGTCACTGGTCATCTCAATGAGGCATCTAGTCCCAAGTGACACAGATTCTCTTGTGAAAGGAAGACAGAAAGCTGGCTCATGGTGATTGCATGCAGAAATAAGAAGTAAGGAGAAAGGACGGGCTGAGGAAGAAAGAGATGAGCAAAAAGCGAACACAGTGAATGTGATGAGTCCCACCTGGTGACGGGCCAGCGCTCACGGACTGCTGACCATTGAGGATGGTGTCATACTGGAGATGAACAGCTGCTGAGACGGCCTCCATGTTGAATCCACTTATTGCCGTTTTCATGCATCAGCATCCTGGTTCCACGCTTAGTGGGGTGGGCACACGTATGCACATCAGAGATGCCAAGAATGAGGAAAATGGGGCTGTAGAAAAAATAAAATTGGTGGGTGGCTAGTGGAGACAGAGAGTTGAGAGATAGTGCCAGAGAAGGGGTTAGGACAGAGTGAACAACTAAGGGGGAACTTTGGGGAAGTAAGAGAGACCTTAAAAGAGATTAAAAAAAACATTGGAAGACAATAGTTTGCAATTTGCTTTGCAGCGTTAACCCTTTCCCCCAGCATTCCCACAAAAATCTTGAATCCAGTTCCTATTTTTTTGTTGTTCATGACTTCTGGAGCTGTATTAGCTTTGGGGAGGCATGAACATGCTGAGCACAGCTCTGTCTGTGAAATAGGGTCGAGAGGGAAGCCCTTGAATCTTCCTACCCTCTTGTCAGTCCCTCTGGGTTTCCACCAGTGCACTTCATTTTGACACATCAGTCTGATGGGTGTGGATGAGCTTCTTGGCCTTCCGTGTGATGATCTTGGACATCATGAGGGTCTGAGGGAAGCCATAGCGCCCAGCAGGAGCTGGCTGCCACCTCGGTAGGCAGTGCTGAGGAAGAGGACTCACATGTCCCTCTCTGTTCTTCCCTGCTGCTTCCTCTTTACCATCTCATTGTTTACGAGCATCTTCACCAGGGAAGTCGAAGGAAGGGAAAGGTGAGACTTGGGTAAAAGCATTTTACTTCTGTCAAGTCATCCATCAACAAATGTTGGCTGAAGCATCATGCTAGGATATGGGGGAGATCTAAGAACTTACGACATGCCCTGCTCTGAGGATGCTGAGTCTACTCACTGAGGAAAAGAGATGGGCCCTTAATTAGGGACATGACGACAAGGATCCCTCAGACACGCAGCCCTGCCTTACGCAGCTGCACCACATAAAAGCCGCCTGGCTCTCTCCTCTCAGGCTCTATTTCTCTAGCAGAGTGATGCGCTGAGCTGTGGTTTCAGAGCCACAATCCAAACAGAGGAGGACGCTTTGCTATCTGGGATGGTGGCGGTGGAATGACCAGAGGCGGTGCAGAGAGCCGATCGTTGACATTGGTGGCGTCTGGTTCAGTACCTGGTGCTCCCAGGCCTGTGCTGTCCCAGGGCCTTCCGACCTGTAGCTGTTAGATATGAGCTTCATATTTCCGTTGAAGGTCACATAATTTACTTTTTAAAAAAATACTTTATGCACTCTTAGGTGCATCTTTTAGTATATAATTCAATTCAATAAGGACAGATTAAGGATCCAGGCACTAGGCATCTGGCCCAGGGTCTGCGGATGCAAAGACAAATTAAAACTGGGTTCCTGTGCTCGAAGGGCCCACAATCTAATTATGGGGATTAAAGGGGGGTGCAGAAAAGCCCCCCTACTAACTGCCAGCCATCTGTCAAATAGATAGTCCCTCCAAGAGCAAATGGAGCAATGAGGAGAAGCTGGAGCGTGGAGGTCTTCAGGATGTGTGTGTGGTGGGGGTGGGGGGTACCTGCCGTCCCTGAGAGATGGGTAGTGCTACAGCTTTTGGACTAGTGGTGCTGTGAAGTCTCATTTCTCTCAAACTGGTTGGTGTCGAGAGAATGCTGCTGCTAATTCTACGAAATCTACAGGTGCATCCTGTTATTGTGACACTGACTTGAATTTCTACCGTTCCACCAGATTTTACTAGATGGGGCGCAGGGGGACTGTGGAAAACCAAAATCCACGGTGAATCCAATACCTCTCCCCTCCGCACACGTCTAGCTCCCAAGGAGCTCTTTGACTGTTGTGAATAGCCACGCCTATAACATACTGGGAACGAGTTGTATTTGTATGAATCAAAACCAGAACCCGCTGTCTCTGACAGTTGAAAATGGACTTTATTATCATTTTGCAGCTTGTGATGACTGTTTCTACGGGATCTCACAGAGACTGTCCAAAATGTTAGATTCCTTTTCTGCTTTTCCCTTTGAGAGCAGGGTGTGTTTGCTGGATGCATATCAGCCAAAGCTTCCTCACCTCTTCCATGTGACTGTGGTTTAGGGATGGATAATAATACATTTTGTCTTTCAAACTGGCACTGACCAATTACCACTGGCTGCCGAGAGCAGACAGACCCTGGGGCTGCATCTGAGTTCTGCAGGCTTTAGGTATTAGGCATTAGGTATTAGGAGAAGGTGTGTAGGCATACCTGTGCCATTTTCTATCTAGATACCTACCTAGCTTTCCAAGTGGCTTCCTTCACTCAAATGGATCTCCCCACACCTCCATCATTTGTAACCATTGCTTCCAGTTTAATCTTCCTGAAGAATACTGTCATTCTTTTTCCTTCCCTGATCCAAAACTTAAGGGTCCTAAAAACATTCATAATGTCTATGAAACGAGGCCCAGATTCCTTAGCCTGGCTTTCAAGAGCCTTCCTAATCTGCCATAGCCTATCTCTTCAGCGGGAATTCTCTGCTCTTCTACTTCATGCTGTCTCTGCTACAGAAAAACCAACGACGAAACAAACACACAAGATCATCAACCACTCACGAGTCCCCCAACGTGACCTCCTCTTTTCTTGGTTGTCACTCACAAGTCCATAAGTTGTCACCCAGGTCATTCTTGAAGATCCAGCTCAAATGCAGCCTCCTAAACGGAACGTCACTTTATTCCTCCCCGTGGAAGTGCCCTCTCTCTTCTGCATCTCAGTCATATCAATCATAATCACTAGCAGTGATTAAACACACTCTACATGGCAGTTACTGTGCTAAGCACTTCATATGTATTATCTTATTGGCTTCTCACAGCAATTTGGTGAGGTCACTATACTATCATGATTTCCATTTTACAAGTGAAGACATTGAGTCTCATTGTGGTTGAATAATGCTCACACTCACACAATTACTTAGGGGTGGTGTCATGTCTAGATCCCCAAGTCTACCTACATCTTAGACAACATCACTATCCCATCACTCTCAGCATTTTCAAGTTTACAACCGTGCCAAAGGTCTCTGGAGACATGGATGATCATTCCAACTAGAGTCGTCATGTATTTAGAGGCAGGAAATACCTCTAAGTCACTTTTTTTAATAAAGGTTTATTTTATTGTTTTGAGAGGAGAAAGAGAGAGACAAGTGGGGAGGGCCCAGAGCAGTCTCTGTACTTGTACATCATTAGTTGTGACAAGGTTTTATGGTTCTAGTCCACACAGGTGGATGTGGGGCATGCAAGGTGGGAACCAAACTGGGGGCCTCCCACGTGGGAGGTGAGAGCCTTCACCTCTGAGCCATCCCGGTGGTTACGAGTTGTGCCGCAGTTTGCACATACTGCGGCCAGGATTTGATCCCCGAACCTCATGGTTGCCAAGCAAGCGCTCAACCTGTTGAGCTATCCCGGCATCCTCTGTAAGTCACCTTTTTATTCCTAGAGCAATACCTTGCACTCGACGCTCAGTAAGTATCTGTTGAAGGAATGATTGCATGGAGAACGCTTTCAGAGCTCTGCTTCGGGGAGACCAGATGAATATGATATCAGCCGCGGCTGGTTTTCATCAGACTTTGAGTTCATGGAATTGGGTTTGAGGAGAAATTGTTTAATTGTGGTATATCTGAGTCCACACTTATGCAGGCTGTTACAATGAGTGTGACTGTATTCACACCTTTAGTTTCAGTAGGTGGGATGGTTCGTGTTCTCAAGCATGAATCCAGAGAACTGGACGCAATTAGGCAGCTGATGTAAGTTCCTTTCTTTTAGGAGGAACGTGTGTTTTCTCTGGCTCTGGACCTGCCTGTCCTGAAGAGTTGATGGGCCTCCATAAACGGAGCTGGGTGTTTGCATTCTGTGTGTTTGGACCAAGGGAGGGGAAGGAGGGAGGGGGATACCATTTTTCATATTTAGGTCTTGAGCCTCTTTGCCCCTCTATAAAAACTCACAGCTTCCCCCACAATTCTTCCCAGCCACCTCTAGTCTCAGAGCTTGAGAAAACAAAATGAAACAAAACAAAAATACATAAAAAATAACAAACAGAAACAAAACAGGGCATTTCTGGGTAATGGGGCCAGAGGAGTAATTCATAATAGGGAAAATTATTATTTTTTTTATGTGACACCTGGAGAATTAAAATAGAACAAAGGAGCCCACCTGAAGAACCTACAAGTGACATTAGCAAGTGGTTAAATTCATGGAATCCAAGTATCTGTACCATCAGTCATGGCCAGATGACGTATCAAGAATACCTCGAATTGACGAAGTTTATTTTTTCTGAGAAGTTCAAAATTTTTGTTTGAGTTACCTCATTTTTTTTTCTCCCCAAACTACTGTGAAATAGTCTATTTCTTGTTTTGTAAATGAAAAGATTGAGATCTGTTGAAACTAGGTGCATTTCATCCATGGTGGAGACAAGACTAAATTCTAACTTTCTCACTGCTTTTTCTGAAAAATTCATATTTCTCCAGTGATTACCCATGTTTCCTCATGTTAGTGATTCATCTATTTTATATAAAGAAGGGAATTGTTCATTGTCTACTGAGCTCATTTCTGTTGCTCTGTTACTGCTACTATTTATTGAGTGCCTACTATGTGCCAGACACATTGCATGGGCTACATTGAGAGCAGCACAAACAAAATCCTTGTCATTATCCTGGCGTTGACATTCTCGTGCAGCTGTAGTATTTCATAGTGATAAATGTTACACAGATTTTTCATTGTGTAACAATGATCATGCAGGTAAATAAAGCATGCCAAGGATAGGGGTGGAAAGGATGCTTTTTTGGTGGGGAGGTCAAGAAAAGCTCCTTTGAGAAGGTGACGCTTGGCCAGAGACCTGCGTGAAGTGAGGGGACAAGATATGTAGCTAGCTGGGGGAAGAACATCCCTGTAGCACAAATGAGCTCATATCCAGGGACCAGCAAGCAGGCCGGTGTGGGAATGAACCAGAAGACAGAGAGGTAGGACGTGCAGGGGAGTAATGCAGTCAGGTTATTGCATTAGTCTAAGTGAGATGTGATGATGACTTGGTCTGAGGTGACAGCAGAGAAGATGGTGAGAAATGCCCACTTTGGGGATCTGTTTTTAAACGCAGAGCCCACAGAACTTGCTTCATTGATTGGATAAGGAGCGTAAGGAAAAGAGAAGAAAAGGATATGTCTCAGATCTTTGGCTTGGGTCCTCAATGAACAATATTGCCATTTAGTAAAATCGGAGAGGTGAGTAGACGTTGCTTTAGCGTCATGGGGGAGAGGTGGGATCTGTTTTGGCTGTGGTAATTGGCATCAGGTGGATGTTGTGTAGGGGTGAGTAAACAACTCGTTTGAGGAGCTGTGCTCTCAGGGAACAAAGACTATAAGGCAGTAGCTGCAAGGAGTTGTGAGCGCTACTGAGGTTTTTGAATAGACCATATCTTTAGAGTGGTTTTTAGGTTCACGGGGAACTTGAGAGAGAGGAACAGAGTTTCCCACACCCCACTATAGCCTCCTCCACTATAAACATCCCTACCAGATGCGACATTTGTGACAACTGATGAACCTACATGGACACGTCACCACCCAGAGTCCACAGTAGACATCAGGGTCACGCTTGGTGCTGTCCATCCTGTGGGTTCAAACAAATGACATGTATCCGCCATGAGCGTATCATACAGGGTAGCATCACTGCCCTAAAAATCCTCTCTGCTCCCCCTATTTATCTCTTCCTCCCCCAAATCCTGATAATTACCGAGGCTTTTAAAAATATATATATATTGTTTGTTTTTCAAGAGAGAGAGAGAGAGAGAAGGAGTGAAGGAAGCAGAAGGGGCTGGGAGAGAGAAGGAAGAGAAGAAGGAGAATTGTTGTTATTAGCACAAGGTTTTTGCATAAGAAAAAGGCCAGAGGATTTGGTGCACAGATGAAGGAACCAGTCTGAGATACCAGCACACATGGTCCTTCCACTGTCATGGATGGGAGATAGTGAATCACAGGTCAGAGGTGGGACTGCTGGGAAATGGGGGGTTGTGGGGGGGGACGAAGATTCTCTTCTGCTTGCTTAATTTTCTCGTTGAAATGAGAAGCTAGGCCATCCTCCGAGGGAGAGGGGAGGATGAGGGTTATCAGATGAGAGGTCTCATGCAACAAGTTTTATTAACCATGTTTGGCCCAAGGGGAAACACTGAACAAAATCATGTCCTCACTTTCATGGGTTTTACGTCCTGGTAGATTTGAGAAGGTGTGAGAGGTAGGAGTGAGAATAAGCCGGTTTTGCTGCAGTAACTAAGGACTCCAAAGTTTCAGTGGGTTACAAAACCAGAGAAAGTTTCACACATGCTGCTCGTTACCTGGGGGTGATCTGCCGTGGTTCTGGTTCCAGGCAAAGGGTCGACCGAAGCTCTGCTCTATCTTGGTCTTCTTCATTCTTGGATCTCTGCTTTCATTTCAAACATTTTTTAAAGCATGAAAACTTGCTTCTTCTTAAAAAAAAATTATAGTACATGTGGAAACCCAATGTTAAAATCAACAAGAGCAGAATCACTCTAGTTGACATGGGGGCAGGGGGCTCTCTGTGGACACCGTTCTTCTGAATCCTCACGTGTTCACCACCCTGGAAGCTCTCTGAACTTCTTTTGAGATTTTGAGAAGGCTTGATTGATTAAATTATCAGCCATTGGCGATCGAACTCAATCTCCAGCCCCTCTCCCCTCCCCAGAGGTCAGTGAGTGGGACTGAAATTTCCAGCCCTCAATCACGTGGTTGGTTCCCCTGGTTAACAGTCTCCATTCCTAGGTGCTTTCCAAAAGCCACTCATTGACATGACAAAAGACCTTTATCACTTTCATCACTTCGGAAATCCCAAGGGTTTTAGGAGCTCTGTGCTGGAACCAGTAATGAAGATTAAATATATATTTATTATAAATTATGATATGACACTCCTTTATTTCACAACAGGTTCAGAACTCAGAGGGAAGAGAGAGAAAATTAATTAACACCCTGAAATTCCAATACTGCAGGTATAATAGAAAAGCTTTAAGCATTGAATAAGGTGATGGAGCCTATAGTGTCTTTCAACCCTAAGATCATATGACTCTATAATGACTGTTTCATATCACCCCCTTCTCTCACTCAAGGAAGCATAAAGGTATGCAAGATAGTCATTTTATGATCTTTGACAGGAAGACAACCCAAGTCAGGTTTAAAGATGTTTCAGATTTTCTTTCTTTTCTGGGATGATGTTCAGGTTCAAACAGAATGTCTCTTAAAGCAGGGAAAGCCAACTACTATGAAAATGGGAAACAAATGGTTGGTAACACTTTAAATTCTATTCTGTTTTTTCACTGTTTTGTAATAGAGAGAAACTATGTCTTTGCTTTTAAGGAAGAAGTCTTAGATATACAGAAAATAAAGGCAAGGAAGGAAGGAAGGAAGGAGAGATACCTGTGGTGGGGGGAAAAAAAACAAAAAGAAAAAACAAAACAAAACAAAATTCACCAGCACCACTTGTTCTGTTTCTTTAAAAATCACAGTTACAGATATTTTGATAAAGATATCCTCTTGAATACTTGTGGTCTTTTCACATGATTGGGGGGAGATACAGCTCTTACTGTTTAGTCACAGAGATGCTACCTGACCTTGAGATGTGGTAGAAGGTAGAAGTGAGGGGAACAGGAGAAAAGGTTTTCATTTTCCCTGAAGTCATTGTCATCATTTTTCTAACCACATGTATATGTGCACTCCACACTTTATCTTGATTCTCATGTTCCCTGTTAGGAAATGCCCTCTGGTTTAAGAATGTGTGTTGTGGAACGTGAGAGTGGACTGTGGAGAATCATTATTGGGAGTTATTAGCCTAGAGGAAGAACTTTAAGTAGGATCACAAATAAGCCATCACTGAGTTTATAAATATATAAGAAATGATAGAAGATGATTTTTTGAAATCTTATTACAAAAGATATTTCCATATAAAATACTAAATAGTATGCATGTGGCCAGTACACAAAACCCTAGAGCCTAGAAAAAAATTATCTTCTGAAATGAGAATTAACAAGGGAATGTGGGCCCCACAAAAATAAAATCAGAAATTATTGCCACGAATATCTGGGAATATTTAGGAACACGTGTCCAGTGAAGATAATGTGTGTGTAAGAAGTGGGTAGAGCTGGAATATGAACGTCGTTTTTAAAAATGTAAACCTGATACATTTTTTGGTTGCCCATTGAAAGAAGGTACAAACAGAAGGATGATTGTCTCCAGAGTTTTTGAACTGGAGCCTAAAGACTAAGACTTTGTTATTCAAGTTGAGAGTGCTCTATTCATCCAACATGCATGCTTCCTTGGTGGGTGAAGATGGACAAAGACGATATGGTAGGAATCAGTGCAAGATAACTTGTCTATTGTTTGGCCTTCTTCACCTTATTCTCCTAGGTTATAAGAGTTTCTCTTCTAGACTTCCTCTGGAACAGGGGTGTCAAACTCAATTAAAACACGGGCCATTTGGTGCAAAAGGCAAGATTCACGCGGGCCACATCACATTTACAAACATTGCCAGAACTGAGTCAGCGCGTTCATACACATCCACAGGCCCCCAGGAAAGACACTGAACCACATGTATGCTCGTCTTCAGTAGTTAAAGGGTTAACGAGGGAATTGTGTGTACAGTATTGCCTCGATCTCCCCGAAGCGCCATTTTCTTCATAACATTTTTTTCTATTTTCATTTTATTTCAGAGCATTGTGGGCCACAAAAAATTACCTCGGGGGCCGCATGCGGCCTGCGGGCCACCAGTTTGACACCCCTGCTCTAGAAGACTAGCGAATCAGAAGTAGAGCCTCATAGTAAAAGGGATCTTCAAGTTATCCAGTCCGTGATTCCAAATGGTGGTATCCTGACACACTAGTAGGCTTTACCTGTTGGGCAGATTGTAGCAACTAATCAGTTACAAAGATCCCAGCAATCACCAGTTTCATAAACTAGACTACAGGTAGCCGTTGAACATCATTCCACCTGACCTGTGTATGGCTATGCTTTTGAGAGAAAAGTGAGTGAAATTGCAGCTGGTACCCATTCCTGAAAATCTGCCTGGGCTACATTTTGGTGTCTCATGTATGTCATAACATACGCACTTCAGTGACCCATATGACATACTTGGGGTTCCTGTACCCCATAGTCCTCTTTGTGTACCTCATAGTCATTTGCAAGTTCCCTCTCTATATTCAGCCCAGAGCTGAGTATATGCATAGTGCAAATAAGTTACTATTGAGGACGATAAAATCCTGGAAAGTTGGAATGTGTGCACACTGTCCTAAAATGGCAGTAGCCATATAGGTCACAGGGAGTGCAAGGTCTGACAATTAAGTTTGAGAACTTGCCACCGTGCACTTACGTTGGCAGCGCTGTACAAACAGCTCAGTAAGGCTTCACAACCTTGGTATATCAGTGTGTCACAGCTGAGTTCATGTTAATGTATGGCAGTGTCTTGCTGAATGGTGTTCATTATTGTTGTTGCATGTTGTTGTGTGCCATTGCGAGCATGCTGGAGCTTGAATTAGAGCAACGAACAAACATTATATTTATTGTTAAACTTGGCAGGACTGGAAGTGAAATCAGGGCCATGTTAGTACAAGTTGATGGGGATAATAGCATGAGGAAAATGGCAGTGTATAAATGGATTAAGCATTTTTCTGAGGGCAGAGAAAGCATCACTGATGAGGAGAGGTCAGGGCTGCCAGGAACAAGCAGAAGTGACAAAAACATTGCAAAAATTTATCAAATCATGCATCAAAATTGCCAGCTGACTGTGAGAAGCATAGCAGACCAAGTAAACATCAATAGAGAAATAGAAAGATCTTCATTGAAAATCTTGGCATGAGAAAGATGTGTGCAAAAATGGTCCTGAAGGATCTCACTGATGAACAAAAGCAAAAGAGAGTTGAAGTTTGCCAAGACCTTATGGAGAGGCAAGACGATGTTTTGGGCCATGTTTCACTGGTGATAAAACATGGGTGTAGAAATACAACCCTAAAACAAAGCATCAAAGGGCACAATGGAAGCCAGCCAATTCTACATGATCCAAAGTTCTGTCAGTCCAGATCAAGAGTCAAAACAATGTTGCTAACCTTTCTTGAGATCAGAGGCATTGTTCATTGTGAGTTTGCTCCAACTGGGCAGTCAAGCAAGGTGAAAGGCTGAAAAGGTGAAGTGCTGAAAAGGCTGCATGAAAAAGATGAAAACCACCTGAACTTTTTGCCAACAACTCATGGCTCTTGCATCACAACAATGCATCTGTGAGGAAGTTTTTAACCAGTAAACAAATAACTGTGTTGGAACATCTTCCCTACTCACCTGATCTGGCCTCCAATGACCTTTTTTTTTTTTCTCCCTGAAGATAAAGAAAATATTGAAAAAAAAAGACATTCTGATGGCATTCAAGACATCAAAGGTAACAACGATGGCTCTGATGGCCATTCCAGAAAAACTTCCTAAATTGCTTTGAAGGGTGAACTAGGCACAGGTATCAGTGCACAGCATCCTAAAGGGAGAACTTTAAAGGTGACTGTAGTGATATTCAGCAATGAGGCATTCAAGACATCAAAGGTAACAACGATGGCTCTGATGGCCATTCCAGAAAAAGTTCCTAAATTGCTTTGAAGGGTGAACTAGGCACAGGTATCAGTGCACAGCATCCTAAAGGGAGAACTTTAAAGGTGACTGTAGTGATATTCAGCAATGAGGTATGTAGCACTTTTTCTAGGATGACTTCGCAAACTCAACTGTCAGACTGCATATGTGGTGGAGTCTGTTTTTCTCAAGCCGTTGTTTCCACTGGCCTTCGCAAGGATACTTCCAGTGCAGTTTCTCTTCTCTGTCCAGCCTCAGTGACAACTTCCTTGAAAAAGTACCTCTTCTTGTTCATTCCCCCTCCTCTGCATGCTCTGTATTTCACTTGACATGTTCAAGTGAGGTAATGATGGTGTTGCTCATCAGTGTAAGCCTCTTCCTCCCAAAAGCTGAGTTCTTCTCATGTCATAGATGCTTGGCTGCAGGGCGCATTTTCCTGCACTGTTCTTCTTTCCCTGCATATGGGCAGCCCTTCTGGACTCCAGAGTCAGAGATTCATTCTGGTTAAAGATGGCATTTGCCCTTTTCTTCTTGATCCCATCTGTGGCTTTAGGTGACACCTCAAGATGAAGAGCAGGGCCAACTGCTCTTAAAACTGAGGGGTTCCTTTGGCCTGGGCTTTGAAGTTCAATGTCAAAGTTCTTAACTTTCAGAACTATAATACTGATCTAGGGCAAGTTTCTAAGACACTAGGCTCAAAGGTTCTAAGATAGTGCTCAATAAAATGTAAAGAAGCAATGCAAGAATATTAGATTGTACTGCGATGTGGTTAGCAATACAGATGTTATCTCAGACTTACAAATAGTATTTTTCACTTTATAGAGATGGCATTTCTCAGCGAGCTTATCTCTGCTCATGTTTGATTAATGGAATAAGGCATCAAGTTTTAGAGACTAGACTTTGGCATTAGGCAGCTCTGGGTTCAGGTAGTTAGGACATTGGGCACACAATATCTCTAAGCTACCATTTCTTCATCTGTAAATGGAGATGATGATGATGGCTACCTTATAGCGCTCTTATGAAAAATAAAGTAGATAATATATGTAAGCCACAGCCCAGAGCCTGGTCCATAGAAAGTGCTTGACAAATGGCATCATTTATGGCATGGGAAGAACAGGGGCGTGCTGACGGAAGTGTGGAGACTGAAGTGGAGAGTACCATAAACTGTAGAGTGCCAGGGATACATCTGGGGGTAGCATCATTCTCTTGCTCATTAGTTAAATTGCTTTCTCATTGCAATTTCTATATACCAGGCTACTGGGTTGAGTGAAACATATATGATCTAATTTATTCTTCAAAGGAGCCCTATAAGGCAGCCATTTGCAGCTTATATTAAAAAGCACACTAACCTCAGACAGGCAGGCAGACCTGGGTGTTCTCCACAGTTCAGCCACGTACTAATTGCAGCCACATAACATCAGCAGATTCCGTGATCTCTCTGAGCCTCCATGTGCTGATGGTAATAGCACCTGTGTTGCTGACTATTTAGGGATGAATGAGTTGATTTAATTTGGCACTAGTTCTGCTGTACCATTCTAGGACTGTTTTCCCTCTGTGTTGAACAGTCACCCTGATTTCTGCAATGCTTCTGCTCCACGGAGGGAGAGAGTGTAACTTGAAGGGTTACTAATACCTCGAAACCCTCTGATCACAGATAAACTCATTTCCCGATCCTGCCACGTAAGCCACTGATCTGGCTTTGATGACCTGATCACACATTGAGGACCACATTAAGGGTGTCACTCGAAGCTGTACTCACGATCAAAGTTCTGGAGCGAGCCTTGCTTCTGCCCACCTGCTCCGGGGATGGCTCTAAGCGACAGGATGGAAAAGATAACAGACCCCCACCAAGTCATTCCTGTCCCATCAGGCTCTCGGCCGCTCGGCTTGAAGACTGGGAACGTCATTGCTGGCAAGTGATAGAAGCATTTTATAGTTTTGTTGGCCATGTTAGGCATGTGCATGTGTATATTCGGCATCTGAAAAAATATGCACATTAAGTCATAAGACATGCACCAAAAATGTATGTTTTTTGTTTATTTTAAGTTTTTATTTATTTATTTATTTTATTAATTTTTTGACAGAGAAAGAGAGAGAGATACAGAGACAGAGACAGGGAGAGAGAGCTGAGCTGGGGGAACTCCCTAGTTCAGCATATGGGTCCGCACGGGCCGGGGCCGGGATTTGATCCTCGGTCCCCAGGGCTGCAAAGTGAGCGCTTAACCCACTGAGCCATCCCGGCTTCCCCTGTATGTTTTTTTTAAAAGTAAATTTCGGTGAAGCCGGGATGGCTCAGTGGGTTAGGCGCTCACTTTGCAGCCCTGGGGACCAAGGATCGAATCCCGGCCCCGGCCCGTGTGGACCCATGTGCTGAACTGGGGAGTGCCCCCAGTTTAGTTCTCACCGGGGTGAGACCCCGGCCCAGTTCCTGCCCTGTGCAGCCCTGTGCCCACCTGTGGAATGAAACTAAGTGGAAAAACCAATGATGTGCAACTATGGAGACTGTTCTGGGCCCTCCCCCTTCTCTCTGTCTTTGTCTCTGTATCTCTCTCTCTCTGTCAAAAAAACAATAAATAAATCTTAAAAAAAAAAAAGAAGTAAATTTCTTATGGAAAGGATTAGTTTTCAAGCAATCAAAACAACTCAGAATTTATGGAAAATCATCAAACAAGCAGAACAAACATCATTTGGTAAAAATGAATGGAAACATTTTTTAAAATTCAGAAAATTGTACAAGCTTACATATGTTTTTACTGGGAAATAAAATACAAATTAGAAAAAAAAAATAAATGCAAAAGCACTATAATCCCACCTATATCCAGAGAAAGCCATCTTGGCAAATATCCCCTACATTTGATTTCTGTATGTATCTACATAATTTTAAAGCAAAAATGCAATTCTTTTATAGAAACTGTGACCCAACACAATAGAATTTCACTAAGTCTTTATTATTGGCCATTAAGTTTGTTTCTAAATTTTTACCATAATAAACATTACAGAGCAGGAATAACTGTAGAGAATGATTTAGAAAGAAAATATACGGCGGGGGTGGGGAGTGGGGGGGGAACAAATACAAAAAGGATTCTGAAAAATGGACAAAATTGCTCAGAGTTATGTAAAAATGAACAAAAATCGCGCTTCGTCCTATGTCTAAAGGATCCCAACACATAGAGTCCCTGGGAATAATTGTTTTTGGTCATATTATAATTTTGTTCAAACTGCCATCTTCCACATGTTTTCCTTCTCGTGCACCTACACCTTTATTCTCCTGGCCGTCCCTAAGCCTCTGTCCACCCTTGTACTCTATGGCTTCATCCTCGCCACTTCCTGCCAGCCGAAGCACTTCCCTCATTTCATTTCTTTCTAGGACATCTGTTGCACAAATGTCTAGTGCTTGATTCATTCTACCGTCTACTTTCTGCCCTCCTCCCTGCAGGCTGCTGGAGGAAAAACCATACAACTTCCTCACACGAGGTGTCACTAGGTATGTCCGCTGTGAACCCTGGCCTGCCCCCCTGGGCCTCTTGTCTCGTGTCCCTCTTCTCAATCCTCACAATTTGTTTATACTGCCTGCTAATTGCAGGGCTTGGGTTACAGTCCTCCATCTCATGGAAGCAAGAAGGATGTCTCTAATATACTCAGAGATGAGGGGAGAAAAAGATTTCCAATGAATTAAACTAGAAAATTCCCAAACAATGGTGGTGCCTGCATCGACGCTCTGTAAACCAAAAGTTGTCTGTGACTTAATGGTTTGAAAATGCAAAAAACTCCAACCCCAGAGCGGGGAGGCCAGTGGTTGTGAACAGCCTGAGAACTGGCTCGGTAGACAGCAGATTCCACTTCTGGGCCTCAGCGTCCGGGCTTTTGCCCACCCACCTGTGCTCTGATGGGTGGGATGGGGTAGGGTGCATGGCCCTAGTCCTAACACCTCCTGTCTTTACTTTTCTCTCCTGAGCTTGACAGAGAGCCAGGACCTATGGAAGGCATTCAGTAAAAATGCATTTACTTTCTCTCTCTTTTGTTTTCTTATCTACCTACCTACCTATCTATCTATCTGGATATCTATCTAGATATCTAGATATCTATCTGGATTTATTTATTTATTAAGATTTATTTTTATTGTTGACAGAGAGAGAGAGGTACAGAGACAGAGACAGAGAGAAGGGGGAGGGCCCAGAACAGTCTCCATAGTTGCACATCATTGGTTTTTC